>QFDD01003824.1:0-19464 GCA_006871305.1 Vachellia collinsii
CCATGTTAAACCTCATTTTAACTCCCCTTCAAATTGAAGTTTTTTTGGAGGGGAGTCAAATTTTTTTGATAAGTTTAGCCTTCCAATTTTTCTATTATTCCATTAATGCCCTTAAAAAAAATATTATTATAATTTAAAATATACTGTAATAAAATAAAAATAAAAATTATTATAATAAAAATATATTATTATAAATTAATTAAAAATATAAATTATATCATTTTAATTAAAATAAATTATAAAAACAAATTAAAAATTATAAAATATAATTTTATAAAACTAATTTATAAAAAAATATGTTAATATAAATAAAAATATATTTTTTAAAAAATAATAAATAAAATATATTATTCTTAAATTAATAAAAAATAAAAATCATAAAATTATAATTAAAACATATATTATACAAATTAATTAAAAAAAAAATATATTATTATAAATAAAAATTATTATTATTTTTTCAAAATATAATATTACAGGGCATATAAAAATATTAATGCATTAATTAATATTAACGTATAAATTAATTTATATAAAATATAAATAAAAATATAATTAATGTCTAAAGGTAAAATAGTAAATTATTACCATTCCCTCCCTCCCCTCCCCTCTTAGGGCTTGTTTGGTTTGAGGGTAGGGGAGGATGGGGGAGGGTGGATAGGGGAGGTAAGAGGATTATGTTACCTTGTTTGGTTTGCTGAAGGTGAGGGGAGGATAAGGGATTCTTTGTTTGGTTTAAGAGGGTAGGGAAGGGATGGTAACTACAATTTTACTATTTTACCCTTACACATCAATTTATATTTTTTTAATCTTATCACATTTAAATTAATTTAAATCTTGCTTCAAAATAAATTAATATTATAATATACATATAATAAAATGATATTTTTTTATTTTTAATTAGTCAAATAAAATATTTTAAAAGACTAATTAACAAATTTTATCTTTTAACCATAAAAAGCTATATTTTGCCCCTAAATTTCATGATTTTTTTGGGGGCACAAGTAAAATTGCTAATTTTTTTTTTTAATTTGAACCTAATTCATCATGATTTTACCCACATGATTTCATTAATAAAATTTATGAATTCCATTTTAAACATAAATAAAATAAGCAAAAAAATCAATAATACTCGCAAACTATATTTTTGATGCGTAAAATATTTTACCCCATGTTTTTGAAGATCCAACAGAGATAAAGAAAAGAAGCACTGAGGAAGTGAAATAATAGAGAATAACATGAAAACCTCAACTATGGGTTTTGATGCGTGAAGCCTCAGAGCAAAAGCCAGTGAAGCGTTCTATCAAAAAAGAAAGAAAGAAAGAAAGCCAGTGAAGCCACGAGTGGAGGGTGGGAGAAGACGCAAGATTCAAAGAATGCGAGCTGATGGCGGTGACGATGAGAACAAGAACGGATCGTTTTGTTTTTTTTATTTTGGGGATGGGTATTTTTGGAATATCATAATCCACATGAGGGTATAATAGTCCTTAAAATTAGCTCCCCTCCAAAAACCCCCAAATTGGAGGGAACCAAAGGGAGGGAAAATGGGCCAAAATTTTGGTCCCCCTCCCCTCTAAAATTGCAAACCAAATGGGGGGAGGGGCTCATTTTTCCTCCCCTCCCCTAACCTACCCTCAAACCAAACAAGGCCTTAATCAAACAAAGAATCATTAAAAATAACCTTTCTCACCTTCCTTTCAACCAAACCAACCAAAGTGATCCCTTTCTTTACCATTCCTTACCTTTCCCTCCATTCCCTCTTCTGCCATCCCTTCCCTTCAAACCAAACACACCCTAAGTGTCTCCAGCGACTTTGGCAAAGCTCATCTAAGAGACTTTGATAGCCTCCCGCTCTTTCCTCCTTCTCGAATAGGCGACAGCTCCAACGGGCGGCAGCAGCAGCTACAACGTTCTCCATCTTAGCTCTCCTTCTCAAATCCAAATAAACCCATTCAAGCGATGCTCGTCTCAATTCCATGCTTGGCTGCTCTCCTCAGATCCAAACAAACCCATTCAAGCAGCACTCATCTCAGTCCCATGCTCAACTGCTCTCCAACTCTTCATCTTAGCTTCTCCACGAATGGGTTTGTATTGACTTTTGAATACTTTTTGCAACTCTACTGTCATTTCTCATGTTTTGTCTCTTGCAGATCTTAATATTTTTGTATCAATAGTATTGTTTTTGTATCACCAAATTACTTGACTTGTTTGTATCATTGTATGATTAGTACTCAGTAATATGATTTATAGCATTAATTTTTTTTGTTGAATCATTTAATCTAGTTGAGTATGATTTTTGGCACTGGTTTTTTTTGCTAAATCATTGTATGCGCGTTTAATTTAATCTATGATTCTATGCTTTTCTCAGTGTTCTGAACAGGCATAAAAATGAGTTTTAAATTAAAGGGGTCGAAGCCCATGGGCTTGCCTTAGCCCGTCTTCTCACAGGATAGGTTGTGCAAATCAAGGATTTTTCTATTAACGCCCATTTAGGCCTAAGCCCTATAGAGTCAGTCCAGCCTGAATTCCTGGCTTTACTTCCTGTATTGAATGCTCTTCTATTTATAGTTGGGTAGTCATAAATATCTGTTAGAAAGAGCTTCATTTCCGTTACACTTAGTTTCTTTATTCATCGTTGTGCATTAAATGAATCTGAAACAAAGCACGGTCATTGCCTAAGAAGTCGTCCGTTGAACCCATGTTGGAGAAGCTATTAGAAGACCTATACACTGTTGTTAAGTAGGAAGGAGAATCATTTATGAAGATAGAATAGATTTAAATCAATTAAGCATGGAAAAGAAAAAATTATGAATAAGGTCAAAGCTTCTAACATACTAAGATATGGTCATATAAAGTAGGTGTTTGAGTATGCTTAATGATACTTGAGTGTTATTTGAAAATTATCTCAGCAAATACTAAAGTTCATGGAGAAATACTCAATTGTTGAAAATAAATACTCAATTGTCGCTTGAAATTCTTTCTATTAGAACTGAGACTTTGAAAAAAAATACTCGAGTGCAAAATTGATTACACGAGTGCTCACAACACTCTTGTGGTAATATTTGTGTTCTCTGTAACTAGAATAACGGCTAAATGAGTAACTACAAATTTATTAAGGGTCCAAAAAATAAAAGAGAAGGAAATAAATGGCAAAAGAATTAATTTAGAAAGGTAGAAATTTAAGGACTAAAGTGTCATTTTTGGAAATTCAAGGACCAAAGAGTCATTGTGAAAGTAGGACTAAAGTGCCATTTTAGAAATTTTGAAACCAAATTGTCATTTTTTGAATTCAAGGGCGTTTTGGTAAATTGAGAAAAGTCAAAAGGTATTTTGATCAAAGTTGGACCAAAATATTAGAAAATTTCATAGAGTTCCTTAAGATAGAGAAAAATTCACTTATCAGTAATTAAGACATTATTTAAGTTAAAATGACAAAAAACCTTTTGCAAGAGTTTTAAAGGTTATTTAATATTTGATTATTTAATAAAATAATTAGTTAAATATAATTATTTAAAATTCTCTAAGGCCTCAGATATCTGATTTCAGAGTAAGGAAAAATTGTTTAGAAATTATAGTATTTTATAAAATTGAAACAATTTGCCAGAATGAAAGAAAAAACTATGGTTTTCTTCATAAATCAATTAAAGACACCTCCAGAATGGGAATTGAGGAAGGAAAAATGGTAATTGGAGTAGAAGAATTATAGAAATTCTCAATGAAACTAAATTGGTTAAGTGATCAACAAATCCCCGAAAAGCATTTTCAAAAGAAAATTATTGGGTAAAGTAACTATAAAGCAACTTACTTTTTAAAAGGAGATTGTGGGAACTTGAAAGATGCCACTTGGTGTCTTCTTATTTAAAGAGAAAAGGCAAGAAGGATATTTAACTTAAAGTGGTAGACTACACCAAAGTAAAGTTGCTTTATCAGTGTAAATGGATCCCACAATTTTTATAACCATGTGTGCAGACTTATTACGTCATTTGAGCCCCATTTCTGCACCTAAAAACACGACAGCCATAGGTGAAAGAAGAGGAAGGAGCCATGGCACAAGATGAAGCATGGAAGAAGATGAATCAAGTGAAACTCAAAATAAGAGCCTAATTCCTTCCATTAAATTGATCTATGAGCTATATTCTCCCTTTTGATTGGTGTAATTTTTTCTATGGTGCTGTGATTTAAGAGATTCAAGAGAGGGTTTGAAAAAGGGCTAGAGTGAGAAAATCAAGAGGAGCAAAAATTGGAAGTGGTAAGTGGTTCCAATCAACTATATGCTTAAGTTGCTATATTTTGGTAGTTGGTTTGAGTTGATTGGAGCTTGTATTGAATTTTTGGTATGAAACCCTCATCGTGGCTACTGGTTGAATTTGGGATTTGTGACATAAGATTGATTTTACATTGTCAAATGGTTAGAAAATGGTCTAGGAATGATACTATGCATGTGTGTAATGACAGAAATTGAAAATCACATTTGTTGGAATTTTTCTGTGAAATTTCGGTTAGCAGTGTTTTAAGGGGAAGGAGTGTGACTTTGTTGATTTTGATGCTTCCAATGGATTTAGAATGAAAAATTGTGTGTATAGAAGTGATAAAACAAATTTGAAAGCATTAGAATCAAAATTGAAAAATTTAAAAGTTTAACGATTGAAATTGTCAAGATTGAGTCTCATAGATTTTTAGATATTATAATGCATCGGAAATGGCCTAATGTTGATGTCAAACACATTATATTATGTGTAGGAGTATTATTTGCAAAATGAGGAGCTCAAGGTGCAAGAGGGAAATTTGTGAAGTCACTCAAAAAGTTGAACACTTAAGGTAACAAAGTTATTTTCTCTTTTATTAATATTGCTTATGGTTATTATTGATGATTTTTGCCATGTTTGCTTGTTAAGAAATGTGCTATTTATTATTGTTTATGACATATCATAAATTTTAAAGTAATGGTATTACGTATGCATGCATGGCTAGATTGAGATGGTGTGACAATAATGCATATTAATATCATTGATAGTGGTTTTTCTATGAGGATTTCTTTGAAATCTCACTCTTCCATAATAACACCTTCTAGGACAAAATTAGTAAAGGTGGGTGTTTTTCCAATGCTAAGGAAAGCTTGTACAAGTTGAAAGTAAATGTGCATTGCTTTCCTTGAATTTTGGATAATTGTAGCTTCAGTTCATACACTATGAAGTATTATACATATGTTGTATAAATAGACTAAACATGCAAATGAGGTTATGTTAAGGTGAAATATGGCAAATGAGGTCCAAATAATTTAAAATTATTCAAAAAAATATTAAACATTTCAATCTTTAAAATGAGCTAATTTTTGCTAAATTTGAATGTGTAGGTAGAAAGTTATGTTTGTCCAAAATTAAGGAAAAAATATGAAAAATTGAAAAATGACCATATGAATAGTATAACTTCACACAATAAACTGTATTAATTAAGCAAGGATTTATCCAAACAAATATTTTACCCTATATGGAATTGAATAAGCTTTAATTAGAGACTTGAACTATTTGATTTTTATTTTTCTAGAATTAGTTATGAATTTTCAAAGTTTGTCCAAAAATCTGAAATTTTACCAAGTGAACAGTAACTTTGGGTAAGTTTTGAAATTTCACTTGGTTAACTAATTCTAGCATTTGGAATGTGTTCAAGTAGTCTAGTTAAGGTTTATAATGTACATTAAGGCTTAGTAAGAGAAATGTGACACTTGTGAACACTCGAGTTCTATTAGAAGTGTTAGAGTTCAAAAGGAGTTTTACTTCCAATGGTACTCGAAAACTTCTAAAAGTATTGCTCATAATCGAGTGCAATAAACTATATTCGAGTGCTTCTGAAGTCTTTAGGCACTAATACTATCACATATACTCAAGTGCTTGTAAAAGTGTTGCAAGTCATCTTTAACACTTGAGTATGAAAATCTACATTTGAGTGTTTGTTGGTTTCAGAAAACAAATACTTTTGTTCTTACTCCGGTGCACATGAAAGTATCCCTAAAATCCATCTATACTTGAGTTAACTACACATTACCACTTTCATTAATACTCGAGAGTTCTTGGGAGCATTCCATAAACCACTTTGATACTTGAGTATTATCAACCATACTCAAGTGTTGTAAAATTTCTGAATGCTAACACTTTCATTCATACTTGAATACACTTGAGAGTATCCTTCTTTTAGGCTTCATACTTGAGTACTATTACTCATACTTGAGTATTGTAATGAATACTCTTTTCTATACTTAAGTGTGTTTGAAAGTGTTGTGTTTAAAACATGATTTTGAAAACATTATTCAAGTATGCAACAACAATACTCAAGTATTATGAAATACTCTTCTTCATATACGAATCTATTTAAAATTTTTGTGTATGAAACTTTATTTTGAACACCAATACTCAAGTATACAAAACCATACTCAAGAATCATTTTCAAAACATTTTCTTAAGCGTATAAACTAAATGTTATAATTCTTGCAAAACATAAAACATATTTGTTATCATTAAAACATAGATATCAACTGATCATGTATGAGTTCTCACCCATCTTATAATTGCTTGTATTTCTTGTCGAATATGACTACATATGACTATGCTTTCACCCTCTTTTTTCTTTCTTTCTTTCTTTGCCTCATCCCTTTGCTCCATCTTTCTATGGTTGTGAGGATCAAGACGTACGCATTTGCTTTTCACTCTCTGTTTGAATTATCACATGGCTTACTCTATCTTGATCCTTCGTTTTCGAATCTACTGCAAATTTCTCTTGTCGGTGGCTCCAAGATCAAAGACAAGTTAATGGGATGGGAGATAAGTATATTCTCAATTCTTTCTATATTCAATACATGATTTTGAGATGCATATCAGTATGTTTTGAATAGTCATGCTACTGCATAGAATCCTAAACTAAAATAAAGTTCAAATGCAAGAATGGATTTATATTAAATATAGAACTATGGTAGAAATTAGGCATATGATCATTCTAGAGATGGCATTGAATATGAAATCGTAATTTAGTCAACGGGATGATGATTGAGTTAGCAATTATCAATAGCAAATGATGCGAACGTTGCTCTTCTCCTCATATATTTTCAGTTATAATAACAATTTATTACTGTTGCTAACTAAGGTTGACAATATAGGTTAAATTTTTAACATTGGTGGAAGTTAATTTATTAATGGCTTTTATTACCAATTTTGGTCATGTACACCCTAAATAGTGGTATTAGGGAATGATGTTATTAATCCACCGTAGGGATTAGGAAACGAAATTATATATGTTGTTGTTGGGAGTTACTTTTGTTCAGTTACTGGATGGAGTTTAAAGTTTAATATAATGCAGTTATATATACGACCATGTTTGATATTGTTCTCCAACTGTGGCAGTGTATGTTCAGTTTTATAAATATGATCTAGATGTTTATTGATGATCTGGGTTGATGCAATTATTTTTCCTTAAATTATATGATTTTTTGGATCGTGGAATCATGAAATTTTAATCAAATAAGACAGAATCATGCTAGGTTCTGAAATTAATAAATTGATAATTATCGTAAAATATTCTATGATGAATTGGAACACTCGAAACTGTCTAGATATGTGACAGTTGAAAATTATGGATGATTAGATGAGGAATTTTCTTTCACGGAAAGAAAGAAAAAAAAAAAGACTAACTAGCTTTCCCTTGGTGAATTCAATTTTTGTCGTTGATGTCATGGTGGTTTTATTGCCTTCTCCACATCGGCATTTTTGACATAATAATAAAATGTCAAGGTTGATAATAATTCTTGAAGAATATATTAAATTGGGAGTGGAACATTTTATGTCATGTGTCTGTATTTTTGTGGTGATTTTAATGGACTGATTATTTGATTAACAAGTTTTGATTTAAAACATTGTGACAGTTTGACATGTTAATTAGATGAATTGATAATTATCATCTTGTATTATGTATATAAGTTGATAATTATCATGATGTGTTATATTTTAATTGGATTAATTGATAGAAAATTTTATCATGTGTTAGATGCATGGAATGAATATGATACTCTCAAAGAACTTGACATGCATGTTGATAAATAAATTACTGTATAATCAATCATAGACAAACTTCCTCATCAGGATAGATTTCAAAAGAATATTTAAAGTAAGTTTCTCTTGAGCAATTGGGGGATTATCTTCTCTTAGAAGAAAGGGATAAATGAAATCATACAAAAGACATCAATGTTCATGAGAAGGTACTTGTATGAGTGGAAGGACAATTTCAAATCACCTCGAAAAAAAAAGGAGGGAAGGATAAAGATAACTTCAATATTACATATTGGTTGTAGAAAATTTAATAATAGAAAATAAGTCATGATATGATTTATTTATATACATTGACATGTTAATAGTTTTGATTGTCATGGTTGTTCATTGTTTGAATCTAATATGAAGTCGCATTAATATTTATCCATTGTGATAGTCAGCCTGCACTTGTAAGGGCTTATAGTCAAGTTTATAATGGAAAGTCACAACATATTGGCCTTAGACATAGCTATGTAAAGGATTTAATTTTAAATGGAGTAATCTCCATAAGTTATATAAGATCTGATTTAAATCTTGTAGATCCTTTCACAAAAGGTCTAACAAGGGATATGGTGTTAAAAACATCAAAGAGAATGATGGGTTTGAAGCCCTATAAACATTGGTCACCAATAGTGAAAACTCAACTCACACTTGACCATCATATCAAGTCTTGAATTCAATGGTGAAAGTACGCTATCAGAGTGATTGCAAGTACTTAACATTTTTGTACATCCTAAGGTTGAAAAGTGCTTGGTAACCATGAGATTAAAAGAGAAAGGTTGAGCATTAATTTAGCTCTTAATAAACCTATAAGCATATATTTGTTAGAGCATCTATCATGGTGGTGCTCTTGATGGAGTCTACCTATAAGAGAGTAAAGTGGGGCTGCTTCTAAAGGTCTAAGGGCTTGACTTTGAAAACTCTCATGAAAAGGGATACGGACACAAGGCCATAAACGTGTTGTTTAAAGTGGCATACAATGGCCCGAGATCTCATGCGTAATTCACGCACACCTATTCATATGGGATAATTGATTCAAAGCTTAGTCTACCACATTATTTTCGATGGGTGAAACCATGTCTTACTTAGGTAAAGATTCAAATCCTCAAGATACCTTTACTGACAACATGAGATTTTCGAAGTGATAAGAGTTTTGATCATTTTAAAATTGGTGGGGGATTGTTGGAAAATTTTAAAATGAAGAGATGTGTTTTTTTTAAAGGAAGAGATGCAATGCCCTTGGAAAATAACTATTTGTTTGAAGGGATGTGTAGGGGGTTATAATTCTAAAGTTATGTATCCCTACATGCTATAAAGATGTAACTCTTCATGGAAAAGTCATTAGTTATGACTTTTTGTTGAAGTAGTATGCTTGTGACTTTTAATTGAAGAGACATTACTTCAAAAGGTACAACTTCAAGACATCTCTCTACACTCTATAAATACCCTCCCCATCACTCAATTTGCACACATAATTTTTCAAACAACAAGATCAAACTCATTGTCTTTCTCTTTGAGTGCACACATAGAAAAAGCCAAACTATCACTTTGTAAAAGCCTTTGTTGTCTTAGCTTGAGTGTTGGGAGTGCAATCCATACTTAAGGATCTCTATTGTATCCTGCAGGAAATTCACCAGTTAACCCAACTTGCACCGTATAATATAGGAATAGGTGGGGGCGAATTAAGCCTAAAGGAAAGTGTTGCCCACGCCTTGGAGACTTCGTACGCAATTTTCTTCTTCATCTCTTCTTCTTGTACTTTTCAAATAGCCATTCCCACCAACAAACAACCAGTGTCATGCTTCAGAGGATTGATTAGGAATTCTAATGGGGAATGGCTCTTTTGTTTTCAAAAGAAACTGCATTCCACCAACCTTTGCTAAGTGTGTTTAGATTAGCTTCAGGAGAAAAAGTGATAAAAATGATTTTAAAGAATAGATTTTGGAGGATAACTTTTAAAAAGTAGGAAAAAAATAGCTTTTGAAAAAACATGGTTCTATTGTCAAAATATATTGTCGAAAAGAAACAAGTGTTTGAGGAGACTAAACAAAACCATGGTTTTCAAGTTTAAAAGTTATTTTGGATTTTTGCCCTTTGGATTAGCTTTTTTTAAGGGAAAATGATTATGAGTCCAGTGTAATGGATTATACAATTAAACAGTTCTACGAAATAGCGTATTTGCCTTCTAGTCCCTTGGGACTTCATTGTAATAAATTGTATATGTTCAATGACCATTATACCCTTAATGTTTTTAAATAAAAACAACGCCCAACGTTGTCTTTTAACCCCTCTCACATAATCCACATGTGTTCCCTCACTTATTCAATGCCCTAAGCTTTCTCTTTATCTCATTTCAGTGATGAACAGAGACCAGAGAATGAGAGAGGGGAAGAGCGATCGAAGAAAGAGGAAGAAGAGGAGCATGCCAATGAAGAAAGGATTAGATTTCAGTGGCTGTGATTTGCTCAAGGAGGTGCTATTGAAATAAGTGCTTTTATTTTTCTTGTTTTCCAAAGCTTCCTAAAATTGTTGTTTATTCATGCAAAATGGAATGAAGAAGTGAAAAAGCTATCATGTTTTTAGGTATAAATACTTTTAGGTTTACATTACTCCTTTATTTGTGGGATACGTATGCTCTGTTTTTGCATTTCATGTGCATAGGAATGAAGATGAAGGTAAAAAAGTTATGGGTACAATGTGTTGTACGAAGTGGAAAATGTATTATTAATAGCAGCACTGACAGTTGTTAACTATTAAAGTAAACTTGTTAAAGACAACTTCAAGTCTGGCGTGAAAATTTTATTGAATTTATAGGGTTAATGGTATTTATGAAGGGTTTTGGATTTGTGTACATGAAAAGTGGAAAGGACCATCAAGCTCAAAGTAAAAGTTGTCTGGTTTGAAATGTTGATGTTTGAATAAAAACGTATAGTTAATAGCATCATCGATAGTTGTTAATATTGGAGATGAACTTATTAATAACAAATGTTTTGTGTAGGTAGAAAGAAATGATGGCTAGCACCTTTGAAAAGAGTATACTTTGTTTTCCTCGTATAGGTGAATGGTTTGTAGCTGGTGTAGCAGGCAAAACAACATATGTTGAGGGAGTAGTCAGATCAAGAATGATTAAGGAATACAAAACTTTTGAAGATTTAAAAACAAAGATATCCTTAATTGTGGGAAAAGAGAGTAACCAATGTGTTATGAAGTTCACACTATCATTTGATACAAGTACATTTGTGGACCTTGTAGATGATGAAGGAATAGGGCATTTAATTAATTTCAATTGTGAAAGTAGGCATCTGTATGTAGATGAAGGTGAAATTCAAGATCATGCTATATTGTTTGTGAGAGATGATTAAAGGGATGAGTCAAACGTTGTTAGAACCACCAGTCACAAAGAGGCCTCTGGGAAGGCCTAGTAAATGGAGGATTAATTTCAACATCAAAACAAGTGGATTTATTATTGTGGCAGTTGTAGAGAGCCAAGACCCACTGTCAAGACTTGCAAAAATCCAAATCCAATCTAATACAAGCTAGTGGTTGGGTCTCTTTTGGAAAATGCATCTCATACTTATATTTTTTTTGAAATTGTACATAGAAATCCAGACTATTAGATTTTTGTTTCCGGTCTATGAATAGGTAGTTCATACATTGTAGATGCATTTCAATATATAAATGAAGCTTGGATATAATAATGCAATTGTTGTATCCAACCTGCATTTCTGACTATTGCAAAGTTTGTGTATAATCTATTGTCAGTATATACAACTGGACTTGTTAATGTACTCACCAGGTTTATTTGTTATCTCATAATTGTTAATTTAGAATGGAGCCTTTGTTTAATTATAACTTTTGTATTGTTATTAGATAATGTTTGTTCAGGTTGTTAATACTGATCATGTTAATCCACACTCAGGTGATGTTAATACACTCAGATGAGGTTGTTAATACAAGCATATAGGTTGTTAATTATCACATCATAGCCTAAACCCTATTAGTAAATAAAAATTGTGCAGGGTTCTCACTCAAGCAACTCATTACACCAAGTCTCTGTCAGAATACTAATAATTGGACATGGCAACTACAAAAGTACCTCAAGAATACTACTCTTTGGGCATTGGAAATTACACAAAACATGTAAATTGTACTATTAGTTTTAGTTTCCATCTATACAAAACATCCCACATAGCATAATGAAAAATAATTGCGATTGCTATTTGCATCTATTGCTTTCACAACTTTGCTCCACCAATGACATAACCTTCTCACCATGTATGTTATAAGGATGATTAACAAGCCACCACAAGAAACCAACTTTGATATCCATGAGATCATCCGCTGAATAGTATGGCATGGTGTAACCTTCAACATCTTGCCCAGTTCCATCCCACATTTGTAACCACATGAGAACATGCATGCCACAGGAGTGACTGCAATTGTAATGGTATTGAAATTAGAAATGAACGTATCTTTCTTAAAATCAACACATATAAACAAAAATTATTAACCGCAAGAAAATTACATGTCAGATTGTACATGGACTTTTGACCATATCACCTCCTTCACAATTGAGGAAACAAAAGCATACTCGTTCGAGGTGCTAGCCATCATTTCTTTCTATCTGCACAAAACATTTGTTATTGATAAGTTCATCTCCAATATTAACAACTACTAGTGCTGTTATTAACAATACGTTTTGATTCAAACATCAACACTTCAAACTAAACAATTTTTACTTTGAGCTTGATGGTCACTTTCTACTTTTCATGTGTAGATATAACAATAAAAATCCATAAACAATGCACAAATCCAAAACCCTTCATAAATACCATTAACCCTACAAATCCAATAAAATTTTCACATCAGATTTGAAGTTGTTATTAACAAGTTTACCTTGATAGTTAACAACTGTCAATGCTACTATTAACAATACATTTTTCACTTCACACAACACGTACCCACAACTTTTTTACCTTCATCTTCATTCTTGTGCACATAAAATGAAGAAACAGAACTCATATAACCCAAAAATAGAGCATACATATCCCACAAATAAAGGAGTAATGTAAACGTAAAAGTATTTATACCTAAAATCATGACAGTTTTTTCACTTCTTCATTCCATTTTGCACGTACGGACAGCAATTTCAGGAAACTTTGGAAAACAAGAAAAATAAAAGCACCTATTTCAGTAGCATCTCCTTGAGCAAATTACAGCCTCTAAAATCTAATCCTTTCTCCGGCGACATGCTCCTCTTCTTCCTCTTTATCCGATCACTCTTCCCCTCTCTCATTCTCTGGTCTATGTTTGTCACTGAAATGAGATAAACAGGAAGCTGAGGGAGTTGAATAAGTTAGGGAACACATGTGGATTGTGTGAGAGAGGGGTGAAAAGACAATGTTGGGTGCTGCTTTTCATTTAAAAACATTAAGGGCATAATGGTTATTGAACACATGTAATTTATTACAATGAAGTCTCAAGGGACTTGAAGGTAAATACATGATTTCATGGAACTATTTAATCGTATAATCTATTTCAAGGGACCTCATCATCATTTTCTCTTTTTTAAGTAATTTTACACAATCCAAAGTAAGTATGTGAGATGAGTTTAGTCTCAGCTTGCGTGAAAGATTTTTTTTTTTTTTTGTTTGAACCAAAACCATGAAAATTGTTGCCAAACACATAAAAACTTCTTTACGCTTTGATTAAACTCAGACCATTGAGATCCTTGTTTATATTGACTCTTTGTAAGCTTTCCAATAGATAATGAAAGATGGGGGATTGTTACAACACCTATAGGCAAAGATTAATGATGAAGTTCGCTGTCTAATGTACTCGGATTGGGGTATTGAAATTCGATATGTAAAACATGAAACTATCTAGTGTGGAAACTTCATAGCTAAGGACACCCATTATTCTGACTTTGGATATGACGATCTTGCAAGAACTCCATCCTGACTGTAGTATTATTTCCTTGAGAGGGCATATATGAGACCATAGTTTTGGCCGTTTTCTATTTTTTTTTCTTGTTTGTTTGTAATTCTCAAGTTGTGACTTTCCTATTTATCTCTATAAAAGAATTGTGAGAACATGTCACATTTTTTATAATTAGATAATTTATTTAGTTTACTTAATCTATCTAAATTAGTTAATCATGTTAAGAACACTATTTTCTTTGATTTTTCAGTCTTACGTCTATGGACTAGGGAGGCTGAGGATCTCTCGTTAAATCTGGTTAAATTTGTGCGTGAAGGTTCTGGACATACAAAACTTCATCTCGGACGACTATATTAGCCCTTGGAATCCTATGAATTTCACAAAAAATTTGTGAATAGAGGTTCTTGTCTGCTGCAATTTTTTGCCTTAGCAATTCTAAACAAATTGGTGATCAAACAGTGATTTGTTGTCCAATTGACCTAAAATTTTGTGGGTTGATTTGAAATACACAAGCCTTGAATCTAAATGATAGGATCATTGATTAGAAGTAGCTATTATATTAATGATCAGATGAGTATTATTATTTTCGGCAAGAAGATAAAATTAATTGTTGCAAACATTTTGAGGATATTGAGGTTTGAAGTCTTGTTAACTTGCTTCTTGATATCAATATGCTTAGAGAAAGAGAAGGGATAAATAAAAAAAATAGGCATAAATAAATGCACAGAATTGGTGAAAATAAACTGAATTATGCATATTATAATGTCAGTCATAAATTGTTTCCTCTTCTTCTACTTTATGACATACTTTTCATTTTAGTTATATAAAGAATCAAGCTCAACAATGTACCCTTTTAATATTAATATTGATTTATGTTAGTTCCAGATCTACAAGTAGGTGATAATTTACTTAGGGCATGTTTGGATCAAAGAATTGATGAAAATGGAAGAAAAAGGAAAACTTTTTGATGTGGTATATTTGGTTTGCACTGGAATGGAAAATGACTTGATAGGAAAATTTTTGTTTGGTTGGATTAAAATAGTGGTAAAATAGGTAGGAAAATTGTGTCAAATGACCATATTATCATATATAATTTTATATGTTTGACTATGGGCACACGATGGGTAACTCGCAGTTACTCAAGTTTTTATTCTTTGGTCATAGAATTTTCTTTCTCTAGGTCGCGACATGGAAAGTTAAGATTACGATCCAGAATGTTTTTCTCTCTTGGTCGCGACTTTGAGTGTTAAAGTTGCGACTTCAAATGTTCAGGTCCCGACTTAAAGATTCACACTTGAACCATGTTAATGATAGAGTTGGAACAGAATGCAATGGAGCTTGACGAGCTTTTATTTGCATTTTAAGGGTAAGTGTGCCTTTTGTATTTTCCTTTGGGCATTGAAAATTGTCTTCCCACCATTTTTGATGGGAAGAGATCTTTTTAAGAAACCATTTTTCATATCTAAGAGACAACCAAACAGCTGAAAACAGTGGAAAATGTGGATTTTCCTTTTCTATGGGGTCCTTTTCTTTTATTCAAACAGACTATCAAAGAACTACTCCTTACCTCTTTGCACATTAACATTCATCATTCCCTACTTTATGTAGCCATGAATTTATGATTTAACATCTATTTACATTGGAAAAAATTTGCTTAATTGTCTTGTTCATTGCAATCTTAGAAGTACTGTGAAGAAATATACGGACTCGCTGCTTTAATTTTTTTTTTTTCATTCCCTTGTTGGTCAGAATTGATTTTTTTCCCCACTCACCCTCTATATGAAATTGATGCACTCTTAATTTTCCATTTCTTGACCCCACTTTGTCAGCCTTGATGGAATGATTCCTTTGTTTTAGATACAATTCTTAGGGGGGAAAAATAAAATGTACTTTTAAAAGGGTTTCACATGAAAAAATGTATAGTAAAATGTTTTTATACTAATAATGGCATTATGTAATTTATGAAGAATGAAAAAGTTACTTGTCTGATTTCCTATTTCTTAAAACAAGTTTTTTTTTTAATTTTAAATACCAAAAATGAAAAATTATTTGAGAAATAAATTCCTCCCACCTGTCATTGGCTTAGAGGAATTTATTTAGCAAAGCGGTTAAATTGGCCATTCAACCTATGTTGCCTTGCAAGTAGTGGTGGGATCAAACCACTTTGTCAAATAAATTCATCCCGCCGACAATCACAGTCCTGGCTATCGGCATTGGAGGTGAGATCTCTGGTAACCGTGGCAGCCAGCTCTCTAGTGGCTAGAGCTCTGGCAGTGGTCAGTCGTGAGGTTGTGGACCTTTTTTATAACAGAAAAGAAAAGGGCATTTTTGACCTTTTTGCTTCAATTTCAAATTTTCAATTTTGGATGTCACATGTCATTCTCATTATGCAATTTCCACATATATCTCCATCATTTAACATTTTTGCGGTTCTTCTTGTTTTTTTTATCATTTTCCTTTTATTTAATCAAATATAAAATTTTATTATGTAAACCTATAAAATGTTTATAGGTTCACATAATGCTTAAAAAAATAAAACAAAAATAATTTACAAGAGAATTAAGGAAAAATAATCCGTTAATAAACTAATTAAAGAATGAGATCAATATAATGTAAAAGATCAATTGTATTTATATAATATAGAAGCAATGCAACCCATTTTTCACCACAGATTTTATTTTTTAATTGTCAATGAAAATTTTCGCAATTTTCCACGATTTTGATAAAAACACTTCTTTATTTTGAAAAAAATAAATAAAAACACTTTTCCAGTATAAAATGGCTTATTTATCCGCGGTGGCTCCCTCTTCGATGATTGCAAAAGGCTCTATCCTCGGTTTCATCAAAAAAAAAAAAAAAAACCTCTATCTTCTCAGTCGAGCACATGAGGCAGACGGTCATGGACGGCGACACACCATTTCTTCCCCAAGAGATCATCACAGACATTCTTATACGACTTCCCGTGAAATCCCTAATCCGATTTCAATGTGTTTCCAAACAATGGAAAACTCTCATCAAGACTCCATCCTTCATCGCAGAGCACCTCCACCACCATTCCAGTGATCACAACTCTTGTCTTCTTTTGCAACGGAATCGAAGAGATGATCCTATGCATTTATATTTGCTCAATCGAGAATTGGAGGTCCTTGAATTCTTGAAGACGGATGACTTGTCCTGCGCTAAAATCATCGGTTCCAGCGATGGCTTGCTCTGCGTTGAAATAGATGAGTATGATAATATATCTCCTTCTTCCCTTTTCTTGTTGAATCCAGCAACTAGAGAGATTAGAGAAGTTCCTAGAACTAGAACTATTGATGATTTTGAGGGTAAGTGCACTTTAGGATTTGGGTTCTGTCCAATTGTTAAAGATTATAAGATAGTGAGGACCTATGCCTCTCAGTTTCATACAGAAGTGAATCAAGTGGAAATGTACTCATTAAGAACCGGGTCATGGACAGAAATAGAGCTGGGTAACTTAGAGCCAGTAAGTCTTTTTTGGGAAACTGTAACTGTCAATGGAGCTATATTTTGGGCTGCATTAAAGGTGGAGGACTATGATAAAGACGATGTTGTTTTGGTGGTGTCCTTTGACATAGCAATGGAAGTTTTCACCTTGATGCCAGGGCCTGCTTTAGAGAATAACTCAACTGATAAGCTTGCTGTATATGACAACAAACTAGCTATCATTAGTCTCACTGTGAATGGAATATTTGGAATATGTGAGTCCTCTTTTGTTGATTTGTGGGTGATGGAGGAGGGTACAAATGCATCAGGGGGAACATGGACTTGGACTAAAAAATATAAGAGCGCCACCTATCCGTCATACTTTTTAAATCCAGCGACCCTCTGGGGTGATGATGTTGTCTGCAGTGTAACTAAATGTGAGGGGAAGAATCAAAAGCCAAAAACTAAGAATGGGTTAGGGATGTTTATTATCCGTGGTTGTGTTCATGGTATTTTCAATTATGTGGAGAGCCTTGTATCGCCAATTTGCAGAATAGAAAATCCTAGATGCTAAATCTTTGTTGATGCCCTTTAGAAATGTTACTTAGAATGATGAGTATGGATAAGTATCTATAATATCAAGTTGTTCTATTTTCTTTCGGATGTGAATATGTAATAATTTAGTTTTTGGTGTATAACCTGATGTGGAACTAGTTGTCTGTGTAATAAACTAACGATTTTATATCCTATGTGGGGGAAGAAAAGTAGGCGAAGCAAATTTGAGTTGCTTGCCTTTTCAAGTCATAGTTGTCTGTGTATAACCTTATGTGGGACTAGTTTATGCAGGTAATATCCCATACTACTTGACTCTCCTTTTGATTAGTGATACAATTTTTTATTGGATGAAGATATTTTTCTTTGTAAGGATATCAACTGCTACAACTCTTTTTTTTTTAAAAAAAAAAATTTATATCTCACTGTTCATTCATATATCTGGAACCATATACTGCATAGTAAATTGCAAACCTGAACCCTCTGTTTGTTCCCCTTCTGTCATCAAAATTCTTAATTACCATTCCTCAAATTCAAAATTTCTAACACTATATCTGATCTAAACTATAACTTAGAAACCACCGATGAGACTCTGGATATGCATACACAAAAGGGGAAAAAAACAGATGCTGCCTTGGCTTTATGTGCTCCTGACAGAAAGCACAAACTCACAAAGAGCCTGTTTTGTAGGAATGTCATTCCTAATCAGCTTCCAGACTAAAAAGTTGCACACCATGCCAAACCTTACATGATCTTATACTATTTCCTGTCCGATAAATTTTGTCCCTCTGATTAGCTGTTGAGAAGTTAATTCCCACTGCTATTTTAACAGTACCAGGATCATACAATCCAAAACAACTTCTGCACTTTCCATTTATCCATATTATGCAGAATCCAAGACTCTTGAGATCTGCTATGTATACAGACATCTTCCACATATGAACAGTACTTAGGCCTCAATGCCTTAGCAAACAAAGGGCCATCCTCTACTGATAAACACACATTACATTTCGACATTGTTGACTGAGAATGGTACCCGTGGCTACTGCTGTTTTACCGGTTTGTCTATCCCTAATAATTAATTCTCGCTGACCTCGCCCTTTAGAGATCATCGAATCAATAGCAATAAGTCTTGTTTGGAGAGGCTCTCATACTGAACATCTCGAAATAATATTGGGAGTGGACAATTCAATGAACCGAGATTCAGAGGCTGAAATCCCCCCTCGACCGTCAATAGGTTTAGCTAGGGCATTTATAACACAACCCAAAAAAGCCTCACTGGCATCCGAGCAATTCTTCCTGCTGCTTTTAACAGAACTTCCCTCTGGTATCATCAAACCGTCACCCATTAATACAACACCAACATAATTTGATTCCAAATTCAAAGTAATGTCTATCGTGCCCTTTTTGAATTCTACTAATTCACTCGACAATACTTCATCAAGACCCTAATATG
>QFDD01003825.1:0-16090 GCA_006871305.1 Vachellia collinsii
CCATATTTTAAATTTTTAGAGTTTAATTAAATATCAGTAATAAAAACAATTGAGGTAAAATGAATTAAATTGATTTTATGTCATTATGTGAAAATTTGTTTAAATAGAAAACAAAAAATTTAAAACTAGTTTTGCTACAATGTTTGTTTAAAAAAATTTAATAAATTATATCATCCCATTATAATTCTACGTTTTCAATTTTCTTAAATAATTTTTTCTTTTAAAACAAGAGTCAAACCGGTCAAACTATTAGTCCAATGGTTTAGGGTTTAACTGGTTTAACGTTTGTTTGATTGGTCTGAACTGGTCCTTGGTTCAACTACTCAACAGAACCAAATCAAGCACATGTTCATTGGTTTACAGTCTGAATCGATCGATTCGATTCGATTTTTTGAACATTATTTAATATACATTATGCTGGAGAAGAAGGGTAAGGTTAAACGTTGATATGGTAACGTGAAAAGCGTGTTTGGATGAGGGTGGGAGCAAGAAATAAGAATGGTGAAGCTGGTTTGGGGGGGTACACGTGGCATACGGTGGAAGGAAGGACAGTCATTGCCACTGACAACAATACAGCTGCCACACTGACTTTATTACGGGTGTTGCTGATTTAATACTTCATAGCTCTGGTCTGGCCCTGTTTCCCATTTTACCCCTCCCCTCCTTCCCCTTTTTTCACCCCTGACGCCATTTTTCTCCCCTGTAAAAATCATTTGCAATTTAATTCATCAAAATTATTTCATCCTCTTTTCTTTAATACACTTTTAACATGTTTCGGCACACACAAAAAAAGACTTTTAATCATATTAATCATATCTTAAAATTCAATAATGGGAGCATTAGATGCATGGGGCATGGAGCCATCATTGCAATCAACGCTGAAGATGGAATCACGAAGTAATACCATCGCCATCGCCATCGCCATCGCCATCACCATGCATCCACCATCTCATTCTTGCCTTGCCTTCATTCCCCCCCCTTTCAAACAGAGAAGCGACGTAAGAAGAAAAGATTCTTGGGGGAAATTTGAAGGATGGAACAGGACATGAATGGTTTAAAATGAAAGGCAAGGCCCACACACACACAATAAACATCATCGACCTCCTCGCACCGTCACCATCATCGTCGTCCTAAATTTTGGATTCCTCTTTCGAATTTTAAAACCTCATGTGGGGTTCCACCTTCCCTCTCTCCTTCATCCATTTCACTCCAATCCCGTCTTTTCATTCTATTCTGGACATCAGCAAATCCTTAATAACATTCTAAGTTATTTAATAAAATTCCTTTAAATATTTATCCTATTACCATTTATCAGGGGAATACCACCTTCAGGTCAGACAAATATTTTTTATACATACAAGTTTAATTGCCTAACGAAATACATTTAATTGGTTAATCATCTCTTCTTGGTTTGCCTGCCGGGATCATTACTTGTGACTCACAGAATAATATAAACAGAAGAGGGTATCATTTTAATGGTTGTCTCTTCTTCTTCTTTTTTTTCTTCCTATTTTCTCTCTTTATGCTTAGCTTCTCACTTGCTCTCATTGTTCTCCTTGAAAAAAAGTTAAGGTGGGCTCTGTTTCAAAATACATTTATAAATTAGTTATTAATAAAGTTTTCATATCACATATTATTGAAAAAAGTAGTTCACATTTGACTGTAGCTGATGTACTTGGAGATAAAATAATTTTAGTTACACAAAATAATCAAGAATCAATTTATACTAATTAAAATTTACTCAAAAATAAACTATATCATCACACTTATTAATACACGAGGTATTCAAACAATAAAACAAAAATATTTTTTTTTTTAATTTGATGGACGTAGATAATGGAAATGTCAAAATGCAATTACAAATTTAAATGCTTGTTTGGATTAGTGGTGTCGTGTTAGAAGTTATTTTTTCAATGAAATTCACGGTATACGAAATAAATATATAAGAGTAGTTTTGCATTAACCTGTATGAACGTGTTTTTCTAATACCATAATAAACAAGTTTAATGCATATAGAATTATACAACGTTGCGTTATCAATGTTATAATCACAATTATTAAAAGCATATTTGTCAAAGAATAAGACATGCATGCTATGAAATGGGAAACACAATGCCAAATGCCACATGCCTTGTGTTGAGTGTTGAGCATCCATTTTTGTACCTTTCTTTTTCATTTTTTCCAAGGTTTTTTATTTCTTACCCTGACTCGTAAAAAGCTGAAAGTTACAAACAGCCTGTCCTTGTTATATCATCTTTCTTTCCTTTCCTTGGCCACAAGGGACAATACATACACCGAAGAGAGAAAGAAAAGCCCTAAATATGGGAAGCGAGAGAAAAAAGTATATTTATATAATATTTAGCTTCTGAACTTGCAAAAACAGAGTACGTCCATTTGGTCTTTCCTTCTTTCTCCCCAAAAGCCTCAAGTTCAATAACCACTCTCTCTCTCTCTCTCTGCACAAACCCACGATTCCTTCCTCCCAAAGGACTCGCAGGTATGAATTTTTTTGTTTGTTTATTTTATTCTTTAATTTTTTTTTATTTGGGAAATCTCATCCCTTTTTGTTGACAAGAAATTACACTATTTATCATTTTGACTATCTACTCTATTGGGTGGTACTCTTAACGGAATCAATGTCAGGCAACAACAGGTGGGTGGTGAAAGGAATAGCAAACAAGCCTGTGATTGTCTCTCTGATAGTACTCTCTTTTCCCTATCTCTGCATTTACTATTCATTCTTTTGCTTTTGCTTGCTTCGTATCTCTCTCTCTCTCTCTCTCTTTTGGGTTGCTTCTAGTTTTCCAGGAGCTCTGTTACTACCACTGCTACAACCCGCTGCTTGTTACTTTCTAGCTAGTTAGCCATTCTTTAATGCGTATAATGTTTTTGATGCAGATTTCCTCCCTTTTCTCTTTTTCGATGTACGGACACAAAAAACTACTCTTTCGTTCCGGACAATTTCATCCTCTCTTTAAGTTTCTGTTCATGCTGAATTTGGAGTTTTACTGGTTAATTTTGATTCTTTTTCATTGCTTAATTTTCTTTGGGTTTGATCTCATGCATCCGTGAAGCTTCATGATGGAGTGGAATATGAAGGAAGCGTCATGGGATTTGGGTGAATTAGATGAAGCAACAGGCTTACCCAACATAGAAACAATTAATGATGATGGGTCAAGCAGATTTGGAAGTGATGATAGAAGAATCACAGGGGAATTCTGTGTGGATTTGAAGCTTGGTCAAGTGGGGAATTCTAGTTGCAGTAATGAACCAGCAACGGTGGCCAAGTGGAAAGATGTTGTTGGAGGAGTCTCCAAAGTGATGATGACGACACCTTCTTCTTCATCGTTTTCTTCCTCAGGATCATCTAAGAGAGCTCGAGCACTTAACAATGGAGGAAGCCAGCCAGTGTCGTGCCTAGTGGATGGGTGCAACTCAGATCTTAGTAATTGTAGGGACTATCACAGGCGCCATAAGGTCTGCGAACTCCATTCTAAGACTCCTGTGGTCACAATTGGCGGCCACAAACAAAGGTTCTGTCAACAATGTAGCAGGTGATGATGGTGATGATGATGCCCTATTACATATATATATATATATATATAATGCTTCAATCAAAATTGTTGATATGCCCTTCTTGATTCCTTGAAATTTCTACTCTTTTTGCAGCTTCACTAACACACTCCTGTCTCATTGAACACTAGCCAAATACTTCCTTTTGCTTTCTGCCACCACGAGCATCTTTATCACAAGCAAAAATTCTTTCCCCAAACAACACTAAATCCATTCCACTTGAGATTTTACACTGCTAGTCTTCACTCTTGACCTGAAATTAGATCTACCTTCTCACTCTTTCCGATAACACGTGTTTTTGCTGACAAATAATATTGATTCAACAAGTCAGTCTAAATGAGAGAGCACCTCATCTTATCCCCTAAAAATCATAACTTTCTTATGAAGTTGTGTTATGTTTCTTACTATTAGAACTTAATGAAGTAGGTATATATTAAGTTTATCTTTCTATCAAAATAGTTTTAGCCACTATGATAGGACTTGCCTCAAGGTTCATCTTTCAATGCAGTCCGTGTATTCTTCCCACTACTTTTTCTCTCCTTCTCCTCTCTCAACCCCCCCCCTCCTTAAAGAGGCCTCAAGTTCACAATCTTCAATCTTTGTTATATGTGTGATTGGTTATCTGTGTGTAGGTTTCATTCGCTGGAGGAGTTTGATGAAGGGAAGAGGAGTTGCAGGAAGCGGTTAGATGGGCACAACCGGCGGAGGAGGAAGCCGCCGCTGCAGCAGCAGCCGGCTGAAGGGGTAGGGAGATGTGAAAGTTTTTTGTCCACTTACCAACAAGGTTAGATTTGTGCATTATATGTGTGTGGACCCATATATGGCTTGATTTGGAGCATGCAATGGCCAAAGATCCCCACATAGATACAGAAATCTTAGTAGCAACAATTTCCCTCTCAGAACTATGCATTTTGGCTCTCTCACTGCGCTCCCAACATCCTTGATTTGGACATTTGGTCCACTCATGTTTCACCCCTCATGGCAATCTAGTGGCCACTCACTAGTAAGTACTCACATGTTTCTAAACTCCTTTGTCTCAGGTGTAGCAGGCGAGAGAGATGCTTGTTAAAAAGATCCTTTCTTGCCGCCAATTTCACCATAAATTTACCTGTTTTAAACTACCCAATAAAAAATTAAACTTACTTAGTGAAAGTGGTTGGTGACATATACTTAGGCATTAAAAACCATACTAGTCAACTACTAATTATGAGTTGCACTATTCCCCGTTTTGTGATTAGTGTGATCTTCTGGGCTTTTTATATTTCATAGTGACATTGATGATGAGACATAAATTGTCTTCATTTAGGAAGTGAATGAATGATGTGTATTTATTCTGATTCCCCTCAGCCGAATATTGCACATCTCTCACTCTCTCCCTCTCTCTCTCTCTCTCTCTCTCTCAGTTTTTCACCTCTTGCACCCGAGCCCTGGATTCTTAGACTAACAAGTAATACGTCCGGTCCTTAATATTAAGGGTTGAATCCTTAATTTGAGTAAGTTAAAGAAATTAATTATGTTAGTTATTTAACACAAATATAGGTTGGTTTTCCTAAAATACATTTATTCATCATGATTATCCCTTAGATGTAAACCCCTTGATATGTGCAATCGATAGGGATGTTTTGAAAAAAAACATTATAAATTCAGGTCCAAATATAATTTATAATTAACTCTGACATTAAAGATCGAAAATATAGCATATTGTAAATCCAACTAAGCATGAATAGACCTAAATATCACACCAGACCAGATCGCAATACTAAACCGAATTTGATTTTCAAGTGAGACAGAAAATATAAGTTTAGAATTTGACACATCATGAAAACGCACAAATACACACGTATGTATGTATACAGAAAGTGACAGTTTAAAAAGTGACAAGGACATAACTTTTCAGGTACCCACTTGCTTCCCTTCTCAGGCTCACATATGTATCCTTCCACTGCCATGGCTCACCCTGCTTGGAATTCAGATGTTAGGCTCCATCATCATCATCATCAAAACCAGCAACTTCATCAGTTGGCTGATCATAAAGAGGACCTCTTTCTGGGATCTTTATCATCACCGACCTATACAGAAGCCAGTAACAATAATAACAGGCTGCAGCTAGCATTCTTGCAAGGTGATCACAACTCAACAACAATGGAGAACAACCAGAGGAACAATGACCAAGAAGCTCTACCACCCCCTGCTTCTGTGTGCCAAACGTTTCTGAGAGCCGCCACGCCGCCGTTGCCGGCAGCTACACTTCACGTCGACCACCATGACTCTCACTGTGCTCTCTCTCTTCTGTCATCCCCACAGACGCACACAAGCGGGAACGGTTTGAGCCAAATGGTACAGCCTCATCACCACCAGCATCAGCATCAACAGGCCTTGTCATCGGTTATGCAGCAGCAGCAGCAGCAGCACCACCACCACCACCAAGCCTTAGGGCTGAGCCTGCATGATCATGGCCTGGAGACGGCGGACTCCGTCATGGTTCACCATGGGAGTGACCATTCTTCGACGACTATGTATAACATGAATGAGGCCCCTCCATTCCCTTTTCATTGGGAATAGAGAGACAGATTCTTTTCTTGAGCATTATTGAATCGTCTTGTTCGTATCTTCAAAAAGGGTTCTTAATTATATCGAACTCCAATCACGGACTATTTGATTATTGTTGCTATTTTTCATTTTAATTTAATGAAGGGAAGGAATTATAATGATATATATATATATATCCTTACTATATATTCAAGGACGATGCACAAGAACAGGCCAACCCCCATAAGTTCAAAAGCATATGGATTCCGTGCGTGGTTACATTTGCATTTACGTATCAAGCTACGTCTCATTTAAACTTTAAAGTGTGATGATTTTGCTCTAAACAAAATACTTAAATGCAGTTTTAGGCGTTGTAAGATTTTTAAGAGGTTTTGGCCAAAAGCAAAAGCTGTTTAGAAGTTTGTAGTTTGTATTGTTCCTCCTATTCCTAATGTAATACTTATTTAATTGATTTGGTTAAATTAAAAATATTAGTTAATTATAATTAATATAATAAGTTTTATTTTCTAAAATACCTTTTTTTAGGAGGTTCTTCAGCTTCATCTATTGTCATAATTTGAGAAGGTAGTAATTATATGGGATAGTTTGAGAGAAAATAATAAATATGAAGAATAGTCTTACGTTAAGAAATAAATTCACTCTTCAGTCAAATTCCAAGACTGGAAGAGTATTATATATGGCTTGATTGATTTTTTCCCCACATTTTATGTTTTTTAACAAATATGTAGGAAATGGGAGTGTATTTCGAGGTTAGGGGACAAATTTAATTTGAGTTATTCAAATACTTTTATTTTTTTTTACCTATTGATCAAAAAATACTTTTACTTTTTTTTTTCATTATCTATAACTTCACTGATATTAGAGTTAGGAAAGGAGACACTGTTTTAATTAATAAGTCACCTAATTACTTGTTCTTATTTTAAATAAAATTGATAACTCGCATAGAAAATCAAATTGACAACTGTGAAATTTGATTTAACACTGGTTTTCTTGGTTATTACATGATATATTACCTCCAATCTTTAATATAAGAATTAGCCAATTTTTTATAAAGATTAGAAAAACTAAATAAATTACTCAATCATAATATATATTCTAAAATATTTATGTCTGCCCATTATATGATATATCAGTTTATAAGTCAGATAAATTAATTACAAAAAAATAATAAATAAAATAGTTAATTAACTTTTTTAATCTGTATAATTTAATTAGCTTTTTTAGTCTATTTAAAAAAAAGTCAACCGACTACTATATTAAAAGCTGGAGGCAATAATTTATTAAAAAAGTTCAGTAGAGTATTTTGTTCACCAATCACTAGATTTTTTTTCTTCTGCATTTAGTATCGCAGATTTTTTGTTTGTTTGTTTTTGTTTTAACATATATACGTATATTCTGAGCCAGTCCAAGAAATTAATATTTACTGTACTATGCTGGTAAAGGAAGGAGAGTACATTTTATTTATTTGGATCACTTAATTTTTTGTTATTGGTTTATTACTATTTCATTTCAAATGAATATAAAATATAATATAATTTGAATCGCTAAGAACAAACCATAAGAAAAAGAAGCTTCGATTGGCATCCCCGAAAGAAAAAGGTAAAAGAGAACTTAAAACGACAAAAATTGAGGAAAATTCACCGTTTAGAAATTTTGTTGGTTATCATTACCATTTGAGTGTTAAAAACAACAAACACATCACATCATTTTTATCAAAGAAATTTTTAAACAAGAAATTTTAATCAATTTTATAAAAAAATTGCTGTCTATTAATTGAGACTTAATTTCTTAAAAAAATTGTCAAAAAAAGTCCTTGTTAATGCAAGTATGCAACTGTACATGTATCTATAAATTAGCATATTATTTAATTAACTTGTTGATGTATCTATAAATTATAATTGGATTGAGTGGAGTAAATTCTAGATCTCTTATGAATATCGTATATTCAACAATATGTATGAAAAAAAAAAATTATGTTAGGGCTCAAGACAACTATATTTAAATTTTATTTAAAATTCAAAAATACTTAAGTTTGAATTAATTGTCAGTATTAGATGCCTTTTATTTTAAAAATCAAAAACAAATTTTTAGTATTCATTTGATGTTTGATTGGCTGATTTTTAGCTGTTGTATTTAATTTTGATTAATTTGGCTATTTTTTTGTTTTTTTTGAACTACTATGTTTTTCTTGGATCAGATTTGAGAGACATCAAATAAATAGATTCTTAAGCTAATTCATGGAAACCCACCTCAATCTGAATTCATGATGAGTGTTCATAAGACAAAGATCAATTATTACTATTATTATTCAGACCAAAAAAAATTATTACTATTATTATAACAAAAATACGCACACAAACTCAATAACTCATATCCATAGTCATAAATTGACACTATATCTAAAATTGAATGAATACTTATTAAAACGATTGAAATCTGTACATTACTTGCTCTTGATTTTTCATTTGCCCATTGTTTTAATTTTCTTTATAATGGCACCCACTATGTTTTTTACCTTCAATAACGCCAACTATTTATGCTTATGTTGATTTCGGGTAAGACTAGATAAGCTTATTTTGGGTATTTTGACATTTAATAAGATATAAATATTCTCATGTATTCATCTCTTGCAACATAAAATCATTCAAGATAAACCGATTAAAACAACAAACTATTATGTGTACACTTGCGGGTTAAAAGGTGAATTATCATCAATTCATCATGGAATTAATTTAGAGTTGACTTCATATTTATGTTTTGAAAAAAATACCAGTACATCCAGTGCTATTTATAAATAACAACCACCAAATTGTTAAGCATGAACCGTTACTTAAAATTAGTTAAAAGCAATAAATATGTTAGATATGTAATTTTTTCTCTCAAGTACACTCTTATTTACACGGAGATGAATGGAACAGAGAATTAGTAAAAAAAGAGATGAATGAGAATGAGTGAAGAAAAGACATGCCAGAGACATATAATTGATTAAGTATACAAATAAAAAAAGTATATCAAATTTTTAGACGAACACAATTTATTTATAAAAAGATTACCTTATGAGAGGGAATATTACTTATAAATAAGCTGACACACTGATTCATAATCATAATGAAATTAAATGCATTTTACCTAGCAAACAAAGTACATGTTTATCAAAGCATTGAAAAATCAAATTTATACAAAAAAAAATTTCTACATACTTATCTCATAAATCTTAAATTACGTTAGAAAAGTAACTTCTAACGTGAATAAAAAAAAAGGCACAAAAACAAAGGTTGAGAGATATGATTTGGAAAAAGATACGGGTGAGGAAAGAAACAAAGCATCCAAGGCATTAAACAGAAAATCCACAAGGGAAATCTGAAATGGTGGGGTGTCTTGGATCTTATTTACGGCTAATTAAAAGCGAGTAGTAGTATGGTATTACTAGCAGTAAATGTTAAGAATCTCTGGCCTTAAATGAGACACTGACGTCATTGCTTCGAGAAGCCGTTGCCCTCAAGAAACCATGTATATAAACTCGTGTTGCTTCTCCTCAACTAATCAGTGTGGGACATCAGACATGGATATCAATGGCGGCTGCAAAGACGACATTCTTCACAACATTCTCAACAGGTTACCTGCCTCAACCTTCGCTAATGCCTCCTGTGTCAGCAAAACCTGGTACCGAATCTGCTCTCACATCCTCTCACGTCCCATGCTAGCTTCAGCTCTTTCCCTCAATCCCTCTCTTCTTGTAAGTTCTTCCACCATCTTTATATATATATATATATATATATATTATGTTTGTCTTTCTGTCAAAATATAAGTAAATAAGATAGGATTCTGGGACTCTTGTATTCTAGTACGTTTGTTCTTGTTGTTGACTTGCAGGGTGCTGTTGAAGAGGTTACTGATAAGGTTCTGAGCAAGCCGATTCGCCCACACTTTGCCATAGCCTGCATCAGTGAACAATTCGGCTTAAGAGGGGCTCACCTTCTTGTATATACATACACACATATATAATATCTCGTCTCGTCTCGTCTCTGTTTTGATTTCTTCGTAATTTACGCAGAGGGTAATTAGTACTTAACTTTGTGAATACAGTTGAGCCAAAGGCTAGGAAGCAAGACTCCTTTAGTGACTCATATTGGGAATGGAGTGATGGGCATGGAAGCTATCACAAATCAACTTCGAGAAGTAATAGTGCGATTTTTTTTCTATATATGCTATATCATCTTCTTTATTGTTCAGCCTTATTTTTGACAAATATGTGATTCAGATCATTTCAGAGTATATATAATTTTGAGAAACTTCAGGTGAAATGGGATTACTTTGATTACCAAGGCCATCATCCTCGGGAGGCTAATGGATTTAGTGATCATAATCGGGGCCTTGTCTTGGTGGTTGGATATGTTCCGGGTCTCAAAGTGGACGCAATACCATTAATCCACCCGAAGAATGTAATTAAGCTACATTCTATCGTTTGTTTAGCCCTCAATGAAATTTTTATAAGTAAATCTGAGTATTTGTGTGATGATGATATATATGATTCAGGATCCTGGAATCAGCATGGCTGATCGGTTCGTGAGACATATTAAGACCTACACATCCTCTGTTTCTGGATATCACTCACCTGCTGCTATCATAATAGTTGGAGTGAGATTATTTTTTAACCCATGATTTGAGTCTCTTTGGAGTTACTGATTACAAAATGAGTTGATTTTTTTTTTTGGTTATTTTTCCTATTACACAGGATCGTAAAAGTGACATGAACGAAATTATGGCAACAATGGGTGAGTATGAACGGTCTACATATCTTGACTAATTAGAGAAATGATTGAAGTTATATACCTCCTTCTATATATAATATAATATATATCATTTTAACTAATTCATCAGAAATAAGAAATAGTACTCATTAAATTTGTTTTAAATTAAAACATTCTTTAACTTCATCCTTATTAAAGAAAAAAGAATACAATGAGTTACATCTAAATATCTAAGCATTAATTAAATGATTATGATTGTAAAATGAACATTAATTAATTACCTACAAGTGACTTTTATTTCGGATTAAGTCATTCTTCTATTAGTAACTTATTCCATTGATCAGAGAGAAGAAATTAGACCAAATTGGCTTAAACTATTTTGATTGAAACAAAACTCTAATGTGTGTGTGTGTGTCTGTACGTATGGAATACTACATTTTGCTGAAGACTGAAGAGAGTGTAATGTTACGTGGCAGATCATGCAATGGGAAAGGAAACAGTGATGGTAGGGGATGGTGGAGGCTGCTTTCTGTTCACAAGCAAGAACCACACAATCACCCTTCCTCCTGATTTATACGTACTCGATGCTGTTGCCCTCGTCTTCGCCAGAGACAGACATAAGTCTCCTGGTAATTTAACACTTATGATCTCATTATTTCTACGAAGCTTTTGATTTAATTTGTTCTGTTTCTGACCAATGTGGCTTTTACTTCATTTTGGAACCAGATGTGGGAGAGACAAGGTTTGATGTGGCAATGGCAGGGGGTTTGGTGCCATTTGGGCCGAGGTTTGAGGTTGTAGATGTAATGGTCAAAGGTGACATCAAATGGACTTGCCTCTCTGCTCTCATGCAAGGATTCCATGCCATGTTGAATTTCGAGGCCGTCATAGAAACTCTCCTTGAAACAGTACACACACACACACACGTTCAAATACTCATACCAACGCATCATTCTCCTTCTTCTTGTTGCTAGATATATGATATCAAGTGAAGAGTGTTAATCACATGGTGCAGGTGAGGGACAGGCGTCCTGATTTGTACATAGGCGTCTCGCATGGAAGAAGCTATTACTCTGCCAATGGAACACTCATCAACAAAATCCCAGAATCCACCTCCTTCCATCAAGTTGTTGGGTAAGATAAGCCTCCTGGTAGAGTAGTGCGGGTTTGATCCCGTCCCCAAGCATTAGGTTGTACTAAAAATTAAAAAGATTTGTCTTTCTATTAAAATAGTTTAAGTCAATTTGATAGGATCTATCTAAAGATTGCACTATTCTCATCCTTATCATAATTTTATTTTAATTAATTATTCCATACTAAGATATGACGGTTCAGTTATTAAGCATGTCTTAAATTGATAAAATTTTCTCTCTATACATTTACAAATCATATTTCTCGTATAACCTTTTTTCTCTCTTTCCAACTAGAATTAAATAAGGATAGAAATGAAAAAAAAAAAAAAGAGTTATTAATAACCCTGCAAGTGTCCTTATAGTTAGGAGTTAGGACCAAAAGTTTCTTCCACAATGGAGAGTTATGATAAGGAATAGAGTGCTTTACCTTAGATCCACTATCCAATCAGTCCATGTGAGACTTCTTAATGTATTATAACAGGGCTGAGTGGTTGATTGTGATGATGTTGAATGGAACAGGGGAGAGGGTGATTACTTTGTGGTGGAAGGAGTAGGGTTGACGCCTGGAGACACATTTCTGTTCTATCACAGAGATCTGGAAACTGCAAGAGGCACCAGTGAGGTTGCATTTGAGAATCTGAGAAGGTTGAAGCGAAGTGATGAAGAAGAAGTGTTTGGAGGGTTAATATTTGCTTGTGCATCTAGGGGCCAATCTTACTTTGGGACACCTAATACTGATACACACCCATTTCATGGAAACTTCTCGAGTGTTCCATTCGCAGGAATATTCTGCAAAGGAGAGATTGGACGCAGTCCTTCGTCTTCATCATCATCTTCTTCTTCAAGCTTTGTGATGAAATCCCAAGATGAGCTTCAAGAACAAGCCCCTCCTCATTGCTCTGTTCATGCCTCTAGTGCTGTTTATTTGGTTCTCTCCTGTATTCCTCCTCCTCCGTGAATTCATAAGATTAAAGTACAAATTTGTTTCAGAAGTTTCTTATAAGAAGCAATATTACCTTTTATCATTAAAAATATTAATAGTTAATTCCAATTTTTAATGGTCAACGTTATTTTTTTAACAGAATGAAGTAATATTGTTTTATTTTAAAAATTTTAAAATGACATTACTCATTAAAAAACTTTCAGGAGAACATTATTTATGAGATAAAACTTTTGAGGCATATTTGCATTTTAACCCTTTACTTATACTACTAGTGATTATCTAACACTTTTAATCTTGTACTGGCTTGTTCCATCTTAGGCTTAATTCTTTGTGCCATTTATATTTGTATCAAAGTATATAAAAGACAATGTTCCTATTTATTATTTCCCATAGAGATATAGAAATATTGGAAATGAAGCAATTTAGTGTATATGTGTGCCTCGTGGCTAAGCAATGGAGGTACACACACACACACATCCACAGCTATACTGTGGCAACTGCTTTTACACAATGTTTAAAATTAATAGCAAAAGAACTAAACAAGTTTAATATGTGATATGTTAATTACATTGTTATATAATTGCATGATATATTTTTTTTTTGTCAGAAAAAATTTATGATGTATTAATACTAGGATAATCGGTGAAAATTCCCTATTTAAATATTTTATTAATGAGAATGATCTGAATTCAATTAGAGTAATTTTTATGTATAAAATCCTGTATAGAATATTGATGATTGTACATATAAAAATATTATTCTAATTAATAACATGTTTAAATAAGAATTTTTGACTATATTTTTTACAGATGAGAATTTAATTCAATAAATATGTTTATTAATAGATCAAAATTCCAAAATTTTATTGCCTCGCATCTCACCAGAACTTCGGATGGAGAGTTAGTACCATTACTTTAATAGGATTTCCCCCCTCTTTTCATTCTTATAACATATATGAATACAAATGGGTGCACGCAAAGCCAATACTAAACTGAATGCATGATGACTGAACATTAAATATTACTACCGGATCTCGAATATGAAAATCAATTGAATTCTTTAGAGAAATTAAAAAAAAAACTAAAACATGCATTTAGAATTATTTGTATATATCATTAGATTATATATTAATATATAAGTAATACAATTTACTTTGAGAACCCTTTCAAAGTCGCTTTTATAGATGATAAGATTTGTGAAAGAGACTATTACTGTTAGAAAAAGATAGTTAAAACTAAAACATAATGCACACTCCTTTCTGTGAATACCCTCAAAATCACTTAGATTCATGTGAGATAAAATTCATCAAGACATGTTTATCCCTTGCACTCAAAATAAGTCAAATTAAACACATCATGTGGGATGAAAATTAGTGTTGGAAATGGATTGGAGAGTATAAAAACAGTGGCTCTCGATATTGGCACGGCTCAATCAGATTAAAGGACCCAAGCCTTGGGAGATTTGATTTGATTGAGCCGTCCCAACATCGCCATCGATCTTGGTCTCCCCAGAACCAACAGACAGATTAATTACCATGAACATGTAAAAACATTAATTAGAGATATCATAATAATCACTATACCTCTACGTACAGAAGAGTTATGATGCGTTGCTCCTTGGCCTTTCTTTCTTTCTGTTGCCCTATCAGATGAAGGATGATGATTATGTGCTGAAGAATATAATATAATGGAGCTTCCAAGTAGGGCTTAGTGTCCCAGAGAAGAAAGCAGAGGCAATTTATAGAGCGAAATCTGTCCTCAGAAGGTTACAATGGTTGAGACGTCCAAGTCTATATTTCATTTATTATTCCTTATATTTTCCATCAACATTGTTTCAACCCCACATTTAGGTTTCTTCTCTCTTTTCTTAATAATGCTTCCAAGCCAGATCAAGCCCATTTAACAATCATCGCTCAACTCTATCCTACACCAAAGAAAAGGAACAATGGTTCCTAATAAAAACGAGTTTGATTCGACAGAATGAGTTCAGTCCCTTACAACGCAGTTAACTGATATTTGAATTTTTATTAAGAGATGTACTCACATTTTGTACATAAAATGATTGCCTTTAATAATATGATACATACACATACTTTAGGAAAAAAATAAAAATAAAAAGGAACCACTACTGGTAGTAAATTTCTCATCATCTTCATCATGGTCAGACTCACTTTCTTCCAACAAGTTAAAACTTATGGTGGCCAATCCTTTTTTCTCATATATTAATAGCAATATGACCTTATCCCTCACGATATAAAAAGTGTAATGCATAAACTAAATCGTGCGGTGCTGCCACGGAAATTAAATAGTAGCGAAGAAAAAAAATTTCAGATACTGAGCGAAATAGAAATATAGAAAAGGTGGCATCCGTGTCATATTTCGTTCCAGTAAGAGCCAAATGATGTGCCAATATTCACATTTGTGGAGTCACACGAGGCTTCTCAATATGTTGCGATGTCACCAACATCATTTCCACCACTCTGCTTTTCAGCATAAAAAAGGTTACGGAGAAAACAAAGTGCAAAACAATATCATTTTTTTTTTTATAATTTAGCAATATCCTCTCCTATTTTTTTTTTTTTTGATATATTCCCCATCACGTTTTGATTATGGTATCCCAAATGTTAATATTATGAAATTTTCCCATGACAGTTTGATTTTTTTTTAATGTTATCCTAAAAAAGTTAAGGTATTAAAATGGTGAATATTAAATCGTGTGAGGCAAGAGATTGGAATTTAATAGTATGATTGACCAGGTGAGTTGTCGGGAGGCTCTAGGCTTGGGCTTTTGGGCCCGTCTGTACCGACCCACCAAATTGTGGGGCCTGCAGACAGAATAAAGAGAATGACTTGCCCTTTAAGTAATGACTAAATATTGACTGCATTATAAAATGGATGATTAGACCGTTTAGTGTTACTTGTCCTTCATATCATTCATTCCCCACCAAACACCTCTCCCCCAATCCTTCGATAGCCATTCACATGCTTCTTTATTAATTTTTACCCTTTTGGGTGAAACTTATCATGCCATAATCTGAATTTAGCGATTTTAAATATAAATATTTATTTTTAGTACAACAAAAGAGGTTTATATTTAGGATTAAGTGAAACATTTAATGTTGAGTGTTATTATGATAAGGC
>QFDD01003826.1:0-16232 GCA_006871305.1 Vachellia collinsii
CAAGAAAGAGATGGAATTTTGGGAAGCAAATAGCAGCAACATTGCTGTCATGGCGAAAAATAACTATGCAGTTGACAAGGTTTCAGCTCTCGTTTGCCAGAACTTTACTTGTAGCCCGCCTGTGACCGATCACGCTTCACTCGGAGCTCTGCTCTCTAAATGACCCTCCTCTTCATCTTCATAGGCTTAATTCTGAGATCTCTAAGTGGGCAATAAAAGTGAATATCACTGATAGCTATCACCTAATAATCTTGTTTCCTAGCTATTGTTTCCGAGTATCTGGCTTTCATTAGTAGTGGTACATATTCCTCATTGATATGTACTGGGTGACTGGTTCCCAAGTATTTTGCGGCTACTCTGCTCTCTCTGCGTTGGAAGCTGGAATTGTTTTTTTTTTACCTTTTTTGGTAAAAGGAAGCTGGAATTGTTAATGGTTGGTGCGTATGGGTTCAGTCAATTTCATCAAAAATTGTGCCTGTGGCATAAAATTATAGGGTCTTCGTGTGTGTTTGGTAATAGAAATCATAGTTTTGGCTGTTTCAAAAACAAAGTAGATAAATACTAAATTAAAATGTACAACAGTTTTTAATCTTTAAAATCATAGTTTTGTGCAAGTTATATAAACACTTTTAAATTTTTCAGAATATATTTTAATCCTTAAAATCGTGGTTTGTAGTAGAAATCATAGTTTTTTAATAAGTTATTTTTTCTAACTTTTTTAAAAACTATTTTCTAAAATATATTTTTTAAAATCATTTTTATCACTTTTTTTTTTTCAGAAGTTATAATCCAATCAATTTAATTGAATTAAATGAAGCAACTGGGTTTTGGTTAAGTTCCTTCGAACAGAAAACATTTGAGGCATAGTCTTGAAGCGAATTGTTTTGGTCAAGCATGAAATATAATTTATAATTTATAATGAGTTGTTATTGTTGCTGTTGTATGTTATTGGGGGCTATGCATGATTAATGTTTCAGATTATATGTAATATAAGAAAAATATTATCTAATTTTATTTTATATTGGTTATTATATTTATTGAACGAAAAGGTTGGTGGTTATGTTATATGGCAAGCGTAAACTTTTTTAGTTGTCAAAAAACTGTTTCTTCCGGTGAAACTTCATGGTTTTTAATGAGAAGTTGGTAGTTAGATATGCTTAGATTTATGGAAAAACGTGTGAATTTTTATTTGCAATTGTGTCATTAGAGTGTTCTCCAGAATAAAATTTTAAAAAATAACTACCAAACTACCAAACTAAATTACGTGAACTACTCAAACGTATTAACTTATCGTAGAATGATTTTAATTTTATTGACTTCTTTAAAAATAAGATACTTTTTTTTGCTAAATAAAAATAAGATGTAGAACTTATTTAATAATTACTTAAAAAATACTTTTACACAATTTAAGATAAAATTTCTCTCACGTCATCGTAAAATCACTTAAAGACACTATTTCTAAACATATACTGTCTTTTCGTGTTTCTACATTCTAATAGCCAATTTGCCTGTAGTCATTGTTTGCGTTGCTCAGCTTCAGTATCAGCTTCAACTTTCTTTATCCCGGGACGAAGCTCCAACGTTAGCTACGGGAAGAGCAGAGAAGAAGAAACTGGGTAGGCCTAACAAAGAACGAAGCAACTGGGGGGCTATTCCTCTGTGACTTTCCGCCCAATCACTCTTATCCTCTAACATATTGTAGGATGGAAGCATTCCAGTTCCAGAGTTCCGGGATGGTTAATCGAACTATTTCTTGCGCATTTCCTTCGACAAAGTCAAAACAGAATTTTGGGGTTTCAAATGCACAGTTCTTGTCATTTTTTCTGAACCAATCCCCTCGCAGACCAGTCTCCTTCAAAATCGAAGCAAATAATTCAAATTTTACTATCGCCTACCTCATAGATTCTTGTGGATTAGCTTCAGAAGCTGCTACTTCAGTTTCGCAGAAGGTACAGTTGCATTCAAGAGAGAGACCGGACTCTGTCCTAACGCTTCTTAGAGAACACGGCCTCTCAAAATCCCAGATTTCAAATGTCGTCAGGAAGCGTCCATCCCTCCTTCTAGCTAATCCAAATGATATCCTTTTACCAAAGCTTGAATTTTTCTACTCCATAGGGATTTCCAGGTCTGATCTCGCAAGAATCCTCTCTGCTGACCCCACCATTTTGACAAGAAGCTTGGAGAAACAGATAATCCCTTCTTATAATTTCCTCAAAAGTGTTTTGCTGTCCGATGAAAAGGTCGCTTCTGCCTTGAAGCGCACGTCGTGGATTTTCCTGGAAGACCACTCGAAGAAGCTCTTACCAAATCTCTCCGTTCTGAGGGCAACAGGTGTGCCAGAGTCATGCATCGCATTGTTGCTTGCTCATTTCCCCGAGACATTGATCCAAAAGAACGATCAATTTGTAAATACCGTCGAAGAGATCAAGGAAATGGGATTCGACCCAACCAAGTCGACATTTGTGTTGGCGATTCACGTAATGGCAGGTAATAAATCGATATACAATCGCTGTTACGAGGTATACCAGAGGTGGGGGTGGTCGGAGGATGAAATTCTAATGGCTTTCAGAAAGCATCCGAATTGCATGCTTCTATCGGAGGATAAAATAACGAAAGCAATGGACTTCCTGGTGAACAAGATGGGCTGGCCTTTGGGGATGATAGCGAGATGCCCAGTGGTGTTGTTTTTCAACTTGGAGAAGAGAATCAAGCCGAGGTGTTCAGTTGTTCAGGCTCTGCGATTGAAGGGTTTGATCAAGAAGACACTGAGCTTGTCCACTGTGTTGTTGCCGGATAAGGACAGTTTCGAAGAGAAGTTCTTGACGAAGTATGAGCATCAGGTGCCTGAATTGTGGAGTGTCTATGAGATGAAAGTGGATTTTAGGAGCGTCGTTTGAATTTGCAGAACCACTCTCTGCCATTTTTTAGACTGCCATTTTGTAGCCTCTTGTTGAAACTTCTCATTGAACGAATTAAATAGCATTTATGGGAATCCTAGTTCTGTAATTAACCATATTAATGTTCTACAGAGTAGTCTGGTTTGAGTAATTCCATCACTTTGTAATCCCTACGGCAATGTCGGTTAAATTTAGTTGGTTAATGTTTAGTTTGGTAATACCTACCCTATAATTCAGGCGTCTGTATATAAGTTGATTCATTTTTCTCCAATTCAAGCATTCCAAATAAACACAGAGCTCTGTTTGGTATTGAAGCTTCCTTTTTCCTTAAAAAAGGAATCAGTTTATCGTTTGATCTCAAACGGTGCTTTGTTGCGTGGGTTGATTTGAAGGATAATCAATAACCATCTGGTAGGTTACTTATATAGCATGTTTGGATTAGTTTTGAAAAGTGATTGTATGTGATCCGAGATAAATATATGAGAGAAGTTTTATCTCGATTTGTGTGAAAGTGATTCTGGGATGTTGATAAACAAGCTTCAAGAGCACATGTTTGGATTAGCTTTTGAAAAGTGATTGTATGTGATCCGAGATAAATATATGAGAGAAGTTTTATCTCGATTTGTGTGAAAGTGATTCTGGGATGTTGATAAACAAGCTTCAAGAGCACATGTTTGGATTAGCTTTTGAAAAGTGATTGTATGTGATCCGAGATAAATATATGAGAGAAGTTTTATCTCGATTTGTGTGAAAGTGATTCTGGGATGTTGATAAACAAGCTTCGAGAGCATGTTTGGGAATAACTTTTGAAAAGTAATTGTACATAATCCAAGATAAATATGTGAGAGGAGTTTTATCTCGATTTATATAAAAGTGCTTCTATAAGAACTTTTGAAGAGGGCTAAACATACTCTTAATCTTATTTCCTTTATAGTAATAAATAATTAACTAATTCAGCGCCATATGGACATGTATGTTATGTTCTTTGAAATCGTATTCATGAAAGAAGAGAGATGTGATATAGGGTTAGAAAAATCAAAATATCCTTTTTGGTTTGATCTACTGATTATCATAAATTTTATATTTTATCAAAAAATCATATATTTTATATATTACAATATCTTATAATGATTGATGATTAATGGTTTATTCAGCAGTGCCAAGTCAAATAAAAGCCCTAAAAAAATATAGGATTGCATACAATGAAATCAGATTATCCTCATGAAAAATACAATTGATTATTGACGACGGTACGATGCTACGCCATTCTGCCAATAACCCGGCTTCTCCTTTCCCTCATCTGGTCTCGGTGTCCGTCTTTCTTACTGTGGGATTAATATATATTTTGTTGACGAATAATACGAAAATTAAGCAGGAAATAAAAATAACAATAAAAAACGCGGCTGTTGTGTTCACCGAAAACCAGAAACAGAGAGCGAGAGACCCAGGAGCTGGTTCACCAACAAACTGTGTTGATCCATCCGGGCCATAGAACTGACGTCAAATAAGATTCAAAGCCTCAAAGGTTTTCTTATGATTCTGGACAACCTTTCGGAAGATTGAGCATTTTGTTGATCGGAAAATACAATTCCAGTTCGTGATTCCTGCTCCAGTCCACGATCTTGTAGATTTTCAACATTGTTTGGCGAATTCTTCGGGGATTTCGATTCTGGGAATAGGATTGAAAAGGAAACTTGGATTTGGATGTCGGGTTGTGAATGTGGAGATTTAAGTTGGAGGGTGTGATTTTTGTTTTCTTAGCATATTTTTGTGGATGATTTCGGTGGGAAGTAGGGATGAGAGAAAGGGGCTAGGGTCAGGCTTTGTTAGTGCTGGTGGTGGGAGGACTGAGATGGACGAGTCCGACCTTGAAGAAGGGGAGGCTTGCTCATACCCGAATCATGAATATGATGAGGAGAGCATCGATCCCGATGTTGCCCTCTCTTATATTGTAAGGATTTTTGCGTTGTTTCTCTCCGATTTTCTAGTTAATATGGTTCCGAAGCGCCAAATTATGGGTGTTTCTCTTGTTGCACTATCGTAGATCCAAGGTGTTTGCTGTTTCCGTGTTTGGTAAAAATTAATTAATATGGATATGTGCAGTCCTGAATTATAGGTTTTATTAAACATTTTATGTCTTCTACTCTCACACGCACACACATGTATGTATGTATTTAAACAGAGGGTGTCAAAGAAGATTACTAATTTTGTGATCTCAACTTGGAGCATTATCCAAATGAAGAAATTCTTAATTTTTGCTTAGCCTGCCTGATTAAGTACTTATTGAAACGCTATTTGAATGAGCCTGATTATGTAAATGACTTTCCTTTTCTCTTTATCTATGAACGTAGAAACAAATCGTTCAATTTTGGCTGCTTTTGTATTGGACTCCAGTCAACTGTTATATTTAAACTGTTTTGCCAGTGTTGTCCAGGTTAATTACCAGAGAATGAAATGCATATCTTACCATTTTGAGTTTGAAAGTCTTGTGAATTGAGGATACTTCTCTATTGAAAAATTATGCCACCAGTGATATAATTATTTGACCCATTTCAAGGTCGTTTGTTCATTGCATCAGGGAATGCTGTTTGTTGTTGCATTATAAACTTGTTAACCCGCTTCAATGCCGTTGATTTTTCATTATTTTGGGGGCCGCCCCAGGGGGGGTCCTTCTACTTCGTCTTCTAACATTTGACTGCCGGATTTTGTTTTCCCAAGGATGAAAAGATTCAAGACGTTCTGGGACACTTTCAGAAGGATTTTGAAGGTGGGGTTTCTGCAGAGAACCTGGGTAAGTTGTTTCTTGTAATCTGGTAGAATTATTTCTTCGTAGTGAGGGCTTACAAAGTCAAGAATTCTTTTTTTTTTTTTAAATAATATCTGGTAAATAACCCATTCCAATAGGAGCAAAATTTGGTGGGTATGGATCATTCTTACCTATGCATCAGCGCTCTCCTGTTTGGTCTCATCCAAGGATTCCTTCAAAAGTTCATGATCAAACTATGCCGAACTGTCCAATCAATTCACAACTGGAGGTACATTCACTCTACCAATATGAGGCTTGCAAAACTGTGATTGAACTTGTAATAAAATTGATTGTATATGAGGTTTTATGACCTGCCTTTGTATGGTTTGTAGTTTTGGATTTTGTTAAAACGTCTAATGTGTTACAACAGGCTGGGCAAAGGGATGCTGTACATTCTTCAACAACTCATTTATCAGGACTTGGACCAAATTCTACTAGTTCCTTAGAGCTTCCTGCAATTAAGGCACCCTCATTAAATCATGGAGTCGGCCAAGAAAATTGTCTGACAACTACTCGTGTTGAGGCAATCACTTCTAAATATGAATCTACGGGCATGAGATCTACTAGCATGTCAGATCAGAAGACGCTGAAGGTTCGAATCAAAATGGGTACTGATAATTTGGCGACACAGAAGAATGCTGCAATCTACAGTGGACTTGGCCTTGATATGTCACCATCATCATCATCTGATAACAGCCCCTCAGAATGTGAAGGAATATCTAATGGGCCTAAAGATGCACCTTTTGAATCTCCATCTAGCATCCTTCAGGTGAATTATCTGCTCAAATTTTGATTTTCTCTTTTCTTCATCATGTATTGCATGAAGAGATTAGAAGTTTTATGATGGTGTTTTGAAACAGATTATGGCATCCCTTCCTAAGCTGTTGTCTCCTCTTCCTGATGATTTTATTCAATTAATTGGGGAGGAAACAGATTCCAAAGAAGGCATACCTGGTGATGTTCTTGTGGAGGGGTCAGAAGGTTCTGGCATTTTACTAAATGAATCTATTACTTTACGGGGCGGGAGAAAATTGTTAGGGGGGAAGAAAATTAAGTCTGTGGAGGGATTTGGATTCTCACTGGAATTTAATGGTGGTATTAATAAAAATGGAGTTTTTTCCGGGAAGGAGCGGAGTAATGATGCATTGACTACTGATGAGCTTGTTCAAGAAACCTTGAAGCTACCACTTTTATCCAGTTCATTCTGTGATGACTCAGTAAAGGGAGTAGGTGAACTATGTGGTAAATCAACGGAAGCTAGTGACAGTGCAATGAGGGAGAAAATCTTCTCTGATCATGCACAAAAGGAGCAAGCAGATCCACAAACTACTGAAGTGAATGGTTTTGTTGAAAAGGGTCAGGCTGGTTCAGGAAGAAAAGCTGTGGCAGATAAGGTTTACAACTCTGTTGATGATTTATCTGCTTACACAATGAAAGACAAGTCTCCCAGAGGGAAAACTTGTGACTCAGAAATATTTGAATCTAAAGCCGGGACAGCTTTAAACTATGAACATACAGAACCTCCTGAGAATTCTTTTCAGACAGGCGAACAGGATGCTATTGCATTACCTGTTCTCAGAGAACATCCCACTCCCAGGGGCAAGAAGAAGAAGAAGAAGAAGTCAAAGGGAGTTCATGGCATTATGGCTTCAGAGGGGGGGAAACAGACCTTGAGGGTCAGCAAGCTATTTCCACCTAAAACAAAGAAGAGTTCTGATGATGGTGCTGCATCTAAAAACGAAAATGAGGGTTTCAGGGTACGAAAGGATCATGGAAAGTCTAGGGATGCTTACATAGATTTTTTTGGGGAATTTGAGGAAGAGGAGGACAGATTGGATTCCTTGGAAACTCCTTCTGTGGATAAAGTAAAGGACTCTGAGGTGTCTGAGAGGAGGACATCTGCAAGTATTTCTGCAGCAACAGAGAGATCAGGTGCTAATAAAGCTGTTAAGCCATTATCATCTGACGTATATCCTAGAACAGCCATAAATCTAGTCCAATGCAGCACAAATGGGCATGGCACAGATGTGGATAACGGAAAAGAGGCTCCTGTGACTGCAACCCCTGGTGTCTCTGAAGACAATTGGGTACAGTGTGATCGATGCCAGAAATGGCGCCTCCTTCCTGCAGGCACAAATCCTGACCACCTACCTGAAAAGTGGCTTTGTAGTATGCTTGACTGGCTGTAAGTTCCAATTGAGTGATTACTCATATTTAAAAGAATTTTTTACAGCAAAATTTCTGTTGAAATTTGAGTACTCTGGTAATTTATAATCAGAACTTCTTACGTTAATTACAATAGATGACATAACAAATTATCTAAACGCTTCCATTCAAATCTCTAACAATGTGCATATAAACTTGCAGGCCTGACATGAATCGATGTAGTGTTAGTGAGGATGAAACCACTAAAGCACTTATTGCACTATACCAAGGCCCACCTGCTGCAGGACAAAGCAATCTGCTAAATGCATTTGGAAGTCTTGTTGGTGGAACATTATCAAATTCTCAGCTCTCTCACCAACGTTGTCTGAACCATAGTCTGCATGCACTGCCTGATCAAAAGAAAAAATTTGCAAAAGAGATGTCAAATGCAGAAACTAAAGATGGATCTTTTCCGTTGTCATCTTCTGTAAAGAAAGGCTTGCATTCCTCTATGAAAAGTAGGAGTTTAAATGATGTGAACAAATCTCCTGCAGTGAATTCTCTCAACGCTCCTGTGGACAAACACAAAACTAAGCACAAGACACTGGAGGACAATTCTGATATAGGTAGTTTGAACCAGATATTCATCATGCCTATCATCCCAATGTTTGACATGTCGACTTGCAAGATGTTAAATTTTGATTGTATAATATCTTAATTATTTGAGATGTCTTGACAGGTGATACAAAGAATTTGTTGGTGAAAAGCAAAAAGGACCTGGATCAAGATTGTTCTAGATCATTCAAGAAAAGTAAGACTGCTGGAGTATTTTCTACGGATGAAGATTGGATTCCAGACCATGGTAGGACTGCTAGGAAAGTGGGTCAAGGCTTGAATAGCAGCAATACAACTACATCATGGGGCAAGGATCAATCTAAACATAAAGATAGCTTCTCTTCTAGGGACTCAAAGTACGATGGAATGGCTAGCCTACAAGTCTCTATTGGAAAAAAGAGAAATATTGGGAAGTATCAGGACACTAAAACTTGTAGCATAGGTAATCATGCGCAGGAGAGCAGGGTTTCCATTCAGAATGAGCTTATTGCCTCTAGAAAGGAAAAGAAGGCTAGAGTATCAAAATCTGAGGGTAGAGAGTCTAGTACTAGTAAAGGTAGTGGTAGGACAGACAAAAAAATGAGTCAGACAAAGAAGCAGAAGTTCAGGCAAGATCCAGGGAGCATTCCGTCTCAGCAAAACTTGGATGGTGTAGATTGTTTGAAAGGGGAGTTTGGCTCAGTTCAGGCCACTGCTGCTGCCACTTCTAGCTCTTCTAAGGTTTCTGGTTCACATAAAGCCAAAGCTGGCATCCAGGAGGTGAAAGGTTCACCAGTGGAATCAGTTTCTTCATCACCTGTGAGACTTCTAAATCTAGACAAGCTTACAAATAAGGGGAAAGATGACTCTCTTGATTCTGGTGCCATGGGTAGTCCAAGAAGATGTTCAGATGGCGAAGATAATGGTGGAAGTGATCGATCTGAGACAGCTACAAAGAATAAATCTTTGACTTTGATCCATAGAAGGTCTCATGGATCTTCCAAGCTTGATCCCCAAGATAAGGATGTTAATCATATGTTAGATACTAAATTTAAAGCTCAAACTTTGTCTCCAGAAATAGCAACAAGCCATTATTCAAATGGTGACGTGGACACTGTAGGTCAAAATGTGACATGCCCTGATAGGGAGCAAAGTAAGGATCAGTGCCAAAGTGAAGAGAAAACTGACGTTTTTGGTGCTAACATGTCTTTTCTAGGGAAGACTGGCAGAGGATCGTGTTCAAAAGACCACTGTGAGATCTGCAAATCAGAGTTCAAGGGAGAAAAGGTCAAGAATGTTAACTCATTTGGTCAATTACAAGACCAATCTCCTCCATCTGAGGGAAACCAAGGGGATAATAAGTGTAAGTTGCAGGAAAAGTTTGGGTTCAAATCTGACAAAAGTGAGAATATACATACTGGTAAGAATGATTGTACAGGGAATGATGGTAGGAGAAAAGAGAATCAGTTAAGAGGGAAAGAATTTCAAGAGGTTAGTGTGGATGCCATTAAACAAGAAGCATTGCCCTCCCATAGTCAGAATCAAAGTCTGGACTTTGATGCTGAAAGATTTTCAAAGAGGTCTATCTCAGAAAGAATCGATCAAGAAATACTTGGAAAAGAGAAGTCTCTGTTAACGCCATCCTCAGGAGGAGTTCAAATTGAGACAGTGGCTCGTTGCCCACAACCTTCTGCTGGTTTCCACAAAGGAAGTGGAGATTTGGTTGTTGACCCCTCCAAAGCTGATGATGCAGCAAAGCTGCAAAAGAAGCAAATCAGAAAGGCTGACCACCAAAATGGAACTCAGCACGTTGGCTCAAAACATGCCATGCTTAATGGACGCAGATCTAAGGAGCTAGATGTACCCAGTCCAACTAGAAGGGATTCTTCCAGTCATGCTGCCAACAATGCTGTAAAAGAGGCTAAAGATCTGAAGCATTTGGCTGATCGTCTTAAGGTTCTTTTATGCATAGTGTCTTCTGCAGTTCATTGTCTTTTGCTCTTCTTGGCCTTTAATTTTGAAATTCGGTGTTTATTATGCAGAATTCAGGATCCACTGAGAGCACTGGGCTTTACTTCCAGGCAGCCCTGAAGTTTCTTCATGGAGCTTCTCTATTAGAATCTGGCAATAATGATAATAATGCTAAACATAATGAGATGATTCAATCGAAGCAAATGTACAGTAGCACTGCAAAATTGTGCGAGTAAGCATTATTTATTCTTAATCGTGCTTTTATTTTTGGCACACAACTGTTGTCCCATCTTAGGACTTTCAGCATGTTATTAGTGAGATATTTATATTAATATATAGGCCTTAGGTAGGGATTTATCATCACGGTCTCTGTAACATACAAACCCGGACCTTAAAAGAGGGGAGTTGTTGTTAGTGGTGCTTGTTTTAAGTTTTTCAATTTCTTCTGTCGATGAAAATTGATCAAATTGAATTAAATTATGATTTTGTAATTCAAATTGTTTTTCCTCGTACATATTTTCTTTCCTTAACACAGTGAGGCATTTTTTTCCTCAACATAGTGAGGCATGTTTTTGGTTAGGAAAAAAACTGTGAGGCATGTGAATTCAGCATTTTAGTGTCCTAGAGACCTAGGATACGTTCTCTCACTTCCAACTGTAAATAATTGAGTACAGCTTTGATAATGGAGACATTTGGTTCTTCTTTTGCCTTGCGATCTTTTATTTATATCTTTGTTTCCTCAACCCATGCAAACAGGTCTCAAACCAAAGCCTGTTACTTTCTCTGTAGTTTTGTTGATCAATCTTTTATTGCTTTCTCTTTGTAATAGGAAAAGTAGGTTGTAATTTTTGCTATGCGAACTTATTTTGGAACAATGCAGCTTCATAAAAAATGATGGATTGCACATGACCTTTTATAGTTGATTTGCATGTAGTAAATCATAGCCTTGTAGTTGGATATTGGATCTTTTAATGGCTATGCATTCCTGATATTTTCCGTTTGATAGGTTCTGTGCCCATGAATATGAGAAATTAAAGGACATGGCTGCTGCTGCTCTGGCCTACAAATGCATGGAGGTAGCTTATATGAGGGTAGTATATTCCTCACACTATGCTGTGAGCAGAGATCGGAATGAACTGCAGACAGCTCTGCAAATTGTTCCTATAGGTAATGGCATATATGATCTAGAAATAATTCATTTGAGCTTAAAAACTTTTCGCTTCTTTTTTTTTTATGAGTGTTTTTCCATACTGGTGTCCCCGTCCTCAATCTTGTTGCAGTATGATCTCTATATTTTGACCCTGTAAGTTGTTTCATTTTTTTCAGGTGAGTCGCCTTCCTCATCTGCATCCGATCTTGACAATGTCAACAACTCTGCTATGACAGAAAAGTTTGCCTTACCCAAGGGTGTCAGTTCTCCCCAGGTTGCTGGCACCCATGTCATTCCTGGCCGAAATCGTTCAAGCATTATGCGATTGCTTGATTTTGTAAGTATATATTCTTTATTAACAGAATTTTCCTATTATGGGGTCAAAATCATAATATAGGAGCTCCATTGATGGAGAATGCATACATACAAGTTTCAATTCGGAACAATTTAAAATTTGGTAGAATCAAATGCTATCTCTTTGATAGTGCTGTTGTGCAAGAGTTCCATCTTTTCAATTCCTTAGAAAACTGCAATTCTAGCTTAGCTGTTTGCTTGACCCCCTAGGTTGTATTTCATCAGCATGACATAAAATCACATTAATGATTGCAGGCTCAGGATGTGAATTTTGCCATGGAAGCCTCAAGGAAATCACGAAGTGCTTTTGCAACTGCTAATTTGAGTTTAAGCGAGGGGAAGCATGCAGACGGCATCTCCTCTGTTAAGAAGGCTCTTGATTTTAACTTCCAAGATGTTGAGGGGTTGTTGCGATTGGTCCGGCTTGCCATGGAGGGCATTAGTAGGTGAAGGTTTCAATTTTTTGTAAAGAGGATTCTGGCCTGGGAAGAACATATGATTCTTGGTCCTGTATAAAGCCTTTGCTTAGAAAAAGAAAGTGGCCGAATTGTATTATGAACGGTAAAGTTCATTATCTTGCAAGCGGGGTCTCTTGCTATCTTACAAGACCAATCTATACATGCTTGCCTCAGATGATGAAATGGCAACTTGTGTATACTTTCAGGTAGATGCAGTTGCGTTTTGATGCGTTCAAGGATGGATGCCGTGGCAACCCCTATGAATATGATAGTGTTGAATGTGGAGGCACAAAGATTCTGGAGACAACTCAAACAATTCTGAGCTGCTTTTGATATGTGGATTGATGCTACATCGAGATTATGGTTGAAGGTAGAATATGGATGGACATCGGACTTAGATATTACTTCCTATTCTTTGGTCTTATATTTGAGGAATTGTTATCTTGTCAATCTGTTAATTTCCATCTGCTGTAAATTTTATTTGAGTTTAAATTTTATATGCAGGTTTTCTTGCATATTTTTTGGGATTTGAAGGGACCATCTGTTTCCTGTCTACATTGCTGATGGATGAGTAACAAGAAACAGAAAGGAAAGGATAAGAATTATGAAGGAACTTGTAGCTGGAAATTTATTTATACGGGGCCCAACGTGTTTTGCTGCCTATATGTTGTTAATTTAGAGGTATTCAGGTACTTCCTAATTTGAGAAGTTCTATTCAACCATTGATTAATTAATGGAAAAATTAATCTTTTGATCCTCAATTTTTACCCTGATTTCAACTTAGTCACTAAACTATAATTCAGTACAACTTAACCTTTGTAGTTTTGACTCGGTTGTAATTCAATCATTAAATATTGACTTATTACAACTCAGTCCCTATAACTTTAACCATTTTATAATTTAATCCCTATATTTTAGAAAATAAATCATATAATAAAATGTCAGGGACTAAATTATAAAATATTTAAAGTTACAGGGGTTGAATTACAGTGAATTAAAGTTCAGAACTGAGTTAAAACTATAGGGACTGAACTGTATCGAATCAAAGTTTAAGGACTGAGTTACAATCGGGTGGATAAAAGTTAAAAGACCAAAGTTAATTTAAAAAGCATCTCTAACTTTTACATTTGCATCTTGTTTTTCTTCTTACGTCGCAGACATGTGGCTGGAGTTGCAGGTTGAGCGCTTGAGGCAAAATAAAATAGCTGGCCGCCCGCACCGTAACGGAGGTTCCTCTTTTCAGTCAATAGTAATACGCGGGTCTCTGGACCAGTAGCAGCAAATATTGGGCAATGGAAGTTGAGAATTCCCCACGATGATTCAACATCACATTACTTGTTTTATTCTCTGTAATCTTCAATATACATATAGAGCTAGTTTCGTTGATTGGCCTTGTACATACAGATCATATATATGGATGAAAAGAAATTGTATCGATAACCTCATAAAGTGGAGTAGAAAAACTGTTCCGGAATAAAGGTGGTCCGGAGCAATGTGAAAATGAGTACATTCATGTGGCTCCAGCCTTGATACCCTTGCATTCTCTTATTCTGAAAATGAAATTGCTTTATTCTATTGTTTCGCCCCTGAATTTGACATCATTTTGCCTAGTAAGCACATTGGCCTTTGCTTGTGGCACTTGTGCCACCTAGACTTCCCAGAGGCACTTATTGTCATACCAAATAACAATGATAACATCATTGTTAAGAAGCTGCGCTAGCGATCCAACATGAAGACGTTCAAATTTCCTTAGAAACTAGTTGACTGCCATGGTGAATGCAACCATTCTTGCTACTAAAATGAGATGTTCAAATTTTATTAGAAACTAGTTGATTGTCATGGTGAATGCAACCATTCGTGCTACTAAAATGATTTTTAACCTTTTCTGGGTGAACTGAAAATGGTATGTTGAAACTTGAGAATCACAAAAATGGAACTTCAAAGTTATGCATTTAGCAACCACTTGATTTACGAGAATATGTATCATTTACATGTAGATGACTAAGTTTAGTTCATACTTCATGGAATGGTTTAGGGTTATTTTTACTCGGAAAGTTTTGCTAAAATATTACTCAATACCCGAAAGTTTTTTTTGTCACGAAAGTGTTTGAAAAGTTTTATTTCGTATCAATTTCGTCCATAACTGAGCCAAACGGTTGATGACGTGACTTGATCAAATGGCATCCTCGTCACTTTTTTTTTCCAACTTAGACTTTAAAAAAATTCTTCTTCTTCTAAGAATTGAAAAAATTTTAAAAAAATTATTGTTATAACAATGCGTTACAGTCGAGGCACAACTTTTGTAGGGGAGAGGACTACTTTGCTTTGTGGTTGGAGCACCAATTCCGCAACCGTTAGACATATGAGATGATTGGGCTCGAAATTCCAACAAGACGCAGTGTAATGAACTCTACACATCCTCTCTAACGGAATGGTTTTAAATAAACCTCCATAGAAATCTCGGACACTCTGATTCAGATAACTGGAGAGTAATATGGGGTGTCGCAGTACGGATGTTTTGGAAATGGCGCAATCTAGCATAATTTGAGGAAGACTACATTAAACCGAATGATCTGTACATGTTCATTCTTCGTTCCTGGAAGAGGTTCATTTGTATTCCTAAAATCTAGGATGGGCAAACTAATGATGCTGAACTGAGAGTTTCATGGCAACCACCTCCTGCAGGATGGGTCAAATTGAATGTTGATGGGTTTACACTAGGCGATTATAATCAAGCAGGTTGCGGAGGGATATTGAGAGATTCAGAAGGTAATTGGATAGCTGGTTTTACGCAGACTCTTGGACCATGCACTGTGCTTGAAGCTGAACAATGGGCAATTTTACGAGGTTTGCAATTTTCTTGGGACCTGGGGTTCAGGAAAATTATTCTAGAGTCTGATGCAAAAAATATTGTTAAGTGCTTGCTGGAAGATGAGAATGATTTTGCATCAAGTCTCTTGTTCTTCCAGATTCGTGGACTTATGTGTTATCAGTGGGATCTTAATATTGCCTACATACCAAGGAGTTGTAAGCAAAATTAGGACGGTCTAGTACGACTGTGTTTGATTCTTGCCCTCACTCGTTTAGAGTGCTGATGCAGGATGAGTGTCTGGGATTGTTCCCCAACTAGGTGATCATATTTTCTATTAGGGCGTATGCCCTCATTTGTGCCAAAAAAAAAAAAACTCTACACAGATGGGCCATAGAGCAGTGGACAAAGGGGAACCACCGCAGCCCGATATACAAGGCCCAACAAGAAGGAGCACTAGAAAAATGAGGATGACTTGGAAGCTGCGTGATTTGAGTGATAGACGAGGCCGTTATATAACGCGACAAAAGAAGGGAAGGGGTGTGGGATATTTTGTAATTCCTCTATTATCTCGTCTCTACCCCGCTGCTATTCCTTCTGCTATTGTCTCTGTCATTTGCATGCATTTTACCTTTCTGCAACTTTCTGTTATTTGTGGCGCATATGTACTGGATATCCTTAATAGCAATACATCAGTCGAGCAGGTTTATTTCCATATTTGTTCTCTATATCAGCACTAACCATTTCACGTAGGAGCAGAAGTGGTCGAGTAGAGGCGCTCAACGATTCCATCCTTGCGATGCTTCAGGTCATGGCCATAATCTAAGGAAGCGACAGTGATGGCGGTGTCGATAGAAGTCCACACGTCAATGTCGGCAGTCTCCAATACGGATCCGAAATCGTCCAAATCCATGCCCCATCAAAATTCTTCGACCACCAATACTGAAACGAGGTGCGTGGAAACACCGAGATCAAAACTCCAAGAGGAGTTGGTGCTGAAAAACCATAGGGATGGGAACGATAAGAGCGTTGAATTGGGGGGGTTTTC
>QFDD01003827.1:0-11222 GCA_006871305.1 Vachellia collinsii
TCTCTCTCTCTCTCTATGTATATGTTCTTCTCTCTCTATAGATACAAATATTAAATAACATGATATGGTTGTGTTTGTATATGTACTGGGTTGATGCAGAAGTACACAGAATCAAAAACTGATTCAGAACGAGAGTGGTGGATTAATGGAGGTAGTGAGCCTGGCGTGTGGGTTGGGGGGAGGTGACATAGTTCTGAATTCAACCCCTTTGAGAGTGGAAGTGCTGATCAGTCAGCTCAAGGACTCAGAAATGGCATTCCATTCACTGAGGTTCCTTGAAGAACTTCTGGGAAAGATCTCAATCGTTCACATCCAAGCTGTGTGTGCTGCTCACATCTTTTGCATGAACAAGCCCTCTCTCGCTGGCAGATTCTTGGTTGCTTCCTCCTACGTTTCTTCGACTGATATCGCCAATTACTATTTTCAATCCTATCCTGTGTTCCACCTCAAGCACAAGTAAGTCGCATTATATATAATCTATTTCTCACCCACTCAATTGCTATCAATAACACCAGCAACACTGAGCTTTAAAAGAACAGCAAAAATATAAAGTTAAGGTAATAGATATCAGAATGTTTGGTTTTTTTTGGTTACAAGGAGATATGACAATGTTGATAGATGCGTGGTTATAAGAAAAAGATCAGTTGGTGTGGCCTTTATTGAAGTGAAAATTTGAAAATAGTAAAATCGATTAACTAACCCCTACCAGTAGTAGGATAATGTTTATAATTATTGTTATCCATCGTTGTCCTTAATTTGTTTGTTAGATATATTACGCTGGCTGATCATTCTCACAAAAACAAAATTATTGATTCATATGGTTTGGAATTTCAATCCAAATTGAATAAAACCAGCTGTAAATGGAAGTTAGTATATACACTGTATGAACCTAGCACATGTTTTATTATGACCGGATTTTAAATTCATTTTACCTTCTAAATTCATAAATTTTTCCAAGTATCTTTAATGATTGCATATGATAATTGGACTTCTATAAAGGGGTGAGAACACTAGTAGAAAAGGAGTAATTTAGACCATCATATTTAAACTGTTTACAGAGAATGCAGTTTAAATAATATGAACAGTGGCATTTTTATAAATATTATGAAATTATTTAGACCGTTTGCTTATATATGTGGTCAAAAAAACATGACCAATGTCATTTATGTAAATATTGTAAAATTATTCAGACCATTTGCTTATATATAAAATCTAAAAAAAATTGGCCGGTGGTATTTTTGTAAATATTGTGAAATTATTTAAACTATTTGCTTATATATGCAATCTAAAAACTATATATTTCTAGACTGCATGTATTGTGCATGTAGTTTAAAAGGTTCCTGACTTTCTAAACTACCCTTATTTAAACTGTTTTAAAATATGGTCTAAAAAGTTGTTTTTATGTGGTTTAAACAACCTTTCCTCCACTGGTGTTATAATGCACGTCATTAAGGAGAATATTTTAGAAAAATCAACGCAAATTCATTACAAATAACTAATATAACTAATTATGTTAAAAGAAATACTTATACACCCCTGGGTATTACATTATCCGTATTCTATCCAATAAAAACATTCTAATTATATATTTTTGTGGATCTCATATTTCATAAATTTTTTCTCGATTATTTCTCTCTCTCTCCATAAACCATTATAGTAGATATTTATAAGACTCACAAGAAAAGATGGTTAAAACATTTTTATTGAAAAGAGTATAGATGACTTGCCACTTCAAAAGTAAGGATTTTTCTTTGAGAAACATTTAAAAATTAGTTATGTAACTTTTATATTAAATATCGAAAGAGATATAATGGGGGAGAATCACTGAAGTTTCAAGGAAGAGATATAGTCACCAAAAGTCTAATAAGAATATGAGAGGATGCTTGTTTGAATGCATAAATGATAAGAGATTCCATATTACTCATCATTTGCGAGTTGAACTTTTTGATAATTAATTTCTTTCCTTGTTTCAGTGATTAATGATGGTTGCAAGTTGAATGGTTTGTGAATAAAATGTGGGATGTGAGTCCCATGTTCAGATGGTTGGAAGGGCCAAGGAGGGGCATTAAGTGGGCCTCCAAAAAGCTTAAGGACGAAGGATTTGCCTACAAATATGGCATGAAGGCCATCTTAGATGATTGTGTCAAATGCGCAACAAGGCCGTCTGATCTCTAGCTGCTGCATCTTCAATCAATCACTTGTTTGTATGGTTCCATGTTCATTATATGTACACTTATGATATGGCAAAATGAGTAACAACACATTGTTCAGGCAAAAAAAAAAAACAAAAATGAAATCTGCACCATCCAAATACATTATTATTTTTGAAGGGGTGGGTGTGTGTGAATTATAAAGGTGGATTATTCAAAGAGGCATATGGGCTGAGTCAAACGGTCTGAACGATTCTCATAAGAAGATTTTTGAGAAAATCTCCTTTGAATATGCATTGCGTGGGCCTAGACGTGCCACGTCCTTAAGTTCAACCCTCCATTATTGTTGGGGTCCTAGAAAAGTCGATCTTGGTTGAACGCCTTTTCATTCATCTCTCCTCAACAAAATTTTCTATTTAATTACCCACAATTATTTGTGCGGTCAATTCATTTGTTAATTTCACTCCTCTATTCCACTACAAAGTCATATATTTTCATAATTTTAATCTCTGCCTCTATTATAATGAGAAAATTGTTTTCACTCTCTGTTCTTCGCATGTAAACATTTATTGCTAGATTTGATTTTTATATTTTAAATTATTTATATTTTAATATATATATATATAATTTAAAATAAAGATAACTCTCTAAATGTTACTTCTAAAAAATGAATTTATCATTTAAAAATAATATATTAATAATGTTTCATATATATCCTTTAGATCAAATTTGAACGGCATCAATCTCAGCACAATAACGAGGAGCACTTGAGCGCCAGTCAGTGTAATGGAAATTGAACGTGGGCCCTTTAAACATTTATGCGATGAATTAAATTTAATCAAAATTTAATTAATCAGAAAGAAAAGGATCATGATCTAAGAAGTAACAGGAGTGATGAGAACTCATTTATTCCATCATCTTAGGCCTACTTGAGCCAAAATTAGAAATATGAATAGCTTCCAACGGAAGTGAGAAAACTACTAAAGTATGCACATTAACTCGTCATTAAACTTTCGTACAATGAAAATATCTAAACTAGCAGCCTGAGTTAAGCTTCGTACATGGGCACAACTCAGCAGCCAATGATACAGAGATTGTTGTGTTACTATCTAAAATCTATGAGGAAAATAGTTCTGAAACGTTGAAGGGGAACTCTGAGTCAAAATCTATGAGATCCAAATCGGCTATTGGGGAATTGGCGACTGAAGTTGGGGCTGAAACTATGTCAGTCACATCAGATTCTGAACTCTGCTGCACATTCGGACAGAAAATGTATGATTCCGAGGTTGTTGGTGAGATAAACTTGGGAGAAGACAGGCTTTCCAGGAAGGCCTCGGGGAACAATAGGTTGTCTTCATTCTCAGATCCTATTGACGCAGAAGGGAAGCAGAATGGTTGGAAAATTTCCTCCTTTGGATTCAATTCCTCTGTTTTAACTTCAACCTCTGCTCCAACATTTAAAAACGCTTCTTGGTTTAGTTCCAGTGATTGATGATTCTCTTGATGATGTTGATGATTCTGCATTGGATTTTCCATCAAACCCACTTTTCTTTTTAATGGCAATGCCTTCTTCTTCACATGAGATGCTTGAGTACAAGTGTGTCTTCCTCTGTAGGTTATCTCAAGACTTGTCGGGTCTTCATCAGATCTTTGAACTTGCTTTGTGGCCAGACAACCTTGCACATTTCGGTGGGTACATCTGTAATATCCTCTGCAATATAAAACCACTATTTGTCAGAAAACAAGGAAGCAACCTTAATTTAAAGTCAGGTGAATCTTTCACACATGGAATGCCGCATCGCTTTGTGTGTGAAAGATTCACTTGAAATGCAGCCCAAGTGTTTCACATGGAAGCGTCTATATTATAATGGGAACTCGTGGACACGATTTGGTATTTACACATAAAAATGGCTATATTTAACAAAAAATCTAACATGTGGGACCTGCCCAAAACTACCTATGACAAGGGCCTTCTAAAATTTTTGGAGCAACTGGACCTACCCCATTTTTTATGCTTGATGTATTTTAGATGCTTGTGGGGTGTGTCTCTGTCCTTTTGCATTCTTTTATGAATTGCAAGTTTGGAACGGTTCTCTTCTGAGTACTAAAACAGCAGGATGTGCTGCCAAATTTATAACGCCATTATTGACACTTAATTTTGTCAGGCTGTTCCAAATACGGATGCCTCCCCTCTTGATCAATCCACAATGAAAACTCAGTGCATTTATCACATAGCCTGTGTGTAAAAGTGCTTTTAAAAGGATTTTTTAATACTACAGTAATCCTTCTGATAGTACTCTTGTTCTAAGATGACTAAAATATGATCAATACCCTTAATGATGCTGATACAGTGTCTAAAATAACGGAAACTAAGCACTAGATTTTGTTTCCCCATTCATACAGAAGAGGAATTTAGTGATTATGTAGTAGGTAAAAGGTTGGAATTCTAACCTTGGGAACTTGGATCCTAGAATATCCTTTTGACCGTACTTTCTCCAGCTAAAACCATCATCGCCCAGAGAACCTTCAAGCCCTGTTCCTGCGCAAGCCTTCACTTGTTTTGTCCATCTGGGCATGTTCTTTCTGCAAATCCCACATTGAAAAATCAGACCAAGAACCTCAATCACAAGAAAAGGAAACCAGAAACTGGGTGATCCTTTCTAGTACATTATTTACCTTTTCTTGAAGGAATCCTTGTGGTTAAAATCTTGGTCCAAGACCTCACTTTTGGGGCTCCCACCAACAAAAGAACAGAGAGAGTCCAGCATCATCTTGCCATTGATGACGTCATTAGTCTCCCCCACGTTAAGCATGGAGAGAGCTTTCTCATAGGATGAAAGGATTTTTTCTACCAAGAGCCCCTTCTCTTCAAGAGACGAGGAAGAAGAAAGACGCACACAGAGCTGCTCTGCAAACTCCTTCCCCTGTATTAGCTCACTGATCAGACTGAGTTGTTCCCATTTCATGGCCTCTTCCATTTTTTTTTCCTAGACCAAGCAACAAAAGATGATATCTTCCCCTTCTCAGAATTCAATTGAAGCCAAGCTAAGAGCTGGGAATTCAGGTATGGTATGGGACTCAAATATTTGCCATGAAGATCAAGAAACAGGGGACATTCCAGAGAGGAGGGCGTTTCTTAGCGAGGAAGAAGAGAGGGGGAGGGGAGATTATAAAGAGAGGAGAGGATAAAGAGGCGTACATGTTTTTGGCCAAGGTGGGTCCAGTGTGTGAGGGGGAGTGACTTAAATTTCAGAAATCTTATTTTAATTTAATAGAGAGAATGATGAGAGAGAGAAGATATGATAAGGGCTTGACTATTTCAAAGAGATAACCCATGGGAAGGGTTAAGGAAAAAGTTAAGGAAAGAGGCAGGAGGCCTGAAGGAGAGTGAGTGAGCAATTACCACGAAAAACATTTGAACATTCCTAGGCTTTCTCTTTCTACTTTTGTGGCCACACAAGTTTATTTTATGTTCACATGTTATTTTTCTGGTATCTCTAGAATCTTATAATAATGCAATGCATTCTACAATGTGCTTTGATAGCTTAATCCGTATTTATTGTAGGAGCTAGTTATAAAAAAAAAATATTGATTTCGGTAATAAATATAAAATCTTCTATTCATTTTACCTATAACATTTGTCATTTTTTAAATTAATTTATTTAATTTACAAATTGACATACAATTTATATTATATAGGAATGTTTTAAAGGGAACATATCATATTTATTATAATTAAGTAATGTATCTAATTTTCTAAATCTACCTAAATTGGTTAAATAACTCTTTTTATTAAGGATGCAAGGAGTATGTAGGTATGGTTCATAGCTCAGGATAGTTTTTCTTGCTACTTTGGTCCATTCATCTTCTAGAAGCGAGTTTGAAATTTTTCCACACGATCTTCTATTTGATTAGTATTTATTTTAATTAGAGGCAAAAAAAACTTGGACAGTTGGAGTTTGGATCTCTCTTGGAATAACTTCGTGGATCATAAATATGAAATCTCATAACTGAAAACTTTATTTTGGTATGTTTATCCACTTTGATCTATCACATTCATTATTTTTCCCTAAATATCTCTATTTAGTGCACTGTTCTGTTAAAATTGAAATAAATGAAAGCCAACCGTTCACATGAGAGAATATTTCAGGAAAACTATCATAAAATTGTTGACAATCTATAAGAAAACCATTTTAATTTCTTTTCATTATCTTTATGAATCAGGTAATAAAAAAAAAGTTCCATATTTATTTAAAATGAAAAGGATAGAGATTTGGAGTATAAAAACTATACTACGACCAGTAAGGGAACTGTTTTAAAAATTGAATTTGAGACATTAACAAATTAATATGTGCATTTAATGTGCGCGAGGGACGTATGATTATATCATAATTTGTAAAAGAATCATAAGTTCATAACTATGTGCAGGCGGTAGGGATCTCTTCAGTCTGTACGTGACTTTCCCGGGCGATGTATTAAAATCAATCTCCAGTTTGAAAAAGGACTTTATTTATAGATTACATTAATGGAGTAAGGAATATATTCCATGATTACGATGATAAATGAACGAGTGAACAGGATAACACTAACTCCGATCCTTAATATAAGAATATGTTAACTTTTTAAAGGGATTAAAGACGTAAATTAATAGATATATTTATCATTTTTGTTAAAAATAATTTATAAATTGATATATAATGTAATGATACATATAAGTATCTCAAAATACATATTATAATTAAATTATTTATTTAGATTTTTAATATCCTGTAAGAAAGAAAAATCAGTGACAATAACAAGGGTGAGAGTATACTAAAAATAAAGAAGAGCACATGGGATGAGAGGCACAGAGAAAGGGACATTGATTGATGCTGAAGGAATGTGGAACACAGAAGTTACACTGTAGTTACGTTGGCATTGATGTTGACCCTCACACCTTACGCCCCACTCTGTTTACCCTCTCTTCTAATCAACTCATTCTCATTTCGTGCATGCATGGAGGAAGTTTCAAAACTATGGTTTGATATTAAAATTATTGTTTTTTTTTTAAAAAAAAAAGATAAATATGTCTAAAAAATGTAGAATAATTTTTAACCCTCAAAATCATGGTTTTGTGTGAATCACACAAACATCATTAAATTCTCCAGAATAGCTTTTAACTCTTAAAACCATGGTTTTGGGGGGTGACAACCATGGTTTTTTGAAAAGGTTTTATTTACAGTTTTTTTAGAAACTATTCTTCAAAATCTATTATCTAAAATAACTGTTACGTAAATCGAGACAGAAGTTATTCTTCAAAGACTAATCCAAACATTCCCTTCTTCTATTTTTATGTTAGTATGTCCCAGTAGTTTCTTATTATGTATTAGTCCAATGCTTATAAAATTATGCTGACAAAAAAATACTTTTATTATTATACATGCGGTTATTAATATAAAATCCATTTGATTTCTTCAGGTAGTATAAAAGATTAAATATATTAATTAATTATAATATATATTTTTTCCCATAATTATAATATGTATTTTGATATATTTATATGTATTATTAGATTATATATCATATTATAAGTTAAACAAATTATTTTAGGAAAAAGTGATAAATATATAAATCAATCAGTGTCATTACTCTCCATAAAAAATCAATCAATTCTTATATTAATGACATGATGTTGTATGTTAATTTGTAGGGAAAAACAATGTTGATGGCTGATGATGTTACCCTCGCTCAAAATACACTTGGAAAAAACAATGTTGATGGTTGATGATGTTACCCTCGCTCAAAATGCACTTGAATTACCAACAAATTGTGATTGAGGTAGTAAATGGCACCTCAGTAAGGAGAAAAACACGAGTCTAAACTTAAGAAAACACATTCATTGGAAGAAGTGAAAACCATTTGCGATTTAAATTTTGAAAAGGAAGACCCTTTATCAAATAGAAAAATACAATTGGATTAATCCCACCACTTTAATTTAAATAAATCAAAATCAACCACATTACATATTATATATAAGGTTAAGGTGCATCCAACACCCTAAGACATTTTTCTACTTGCATCAAACACTATAAAGATAATGGTTTTTGCCCCAAAAAAAGGGAAAACTTTAACTTAAATGAAAATGTTGGCATAAGAAAATAAGTTGCATAAATATCAACTCCAATCTTTTAATATAATAATGAATGCGTATTAAAATAATTAGTTGAATTGGTTATTTAAAACAAATTTCATAGAACGTCCTTTACAACCATGTTCATTGTGACTACATTTTTATTATTATTAAAAGCCACTTACTATACACAATCAATAAATTCCTTTTAGAAAATTATAAATTCAATGGATAAAGTGAATTTAAGTATTATATTTACAATCAAATTAAATTACATCTGGGAATCAAGTTTGGTGCATGTTTGAATTAGAGATGAAAGCTACTTTTTCAATTTAAATTATGATCTACAAAATAAATATGTGAGAAAAGTTTTATCTCGATCTATATTACTTAACCTAATATTAAACAGGCGCCTAGTGTGTTTCTTCTGTTCATTGGTTTCACTTTGAACTTCAGCCGCCACGTCTCTATTCTCTCCCCATGCACTTCAATTCATTATATTATAGTTTAAATTATATCAATAAATCTTGATAGTTTATTGTGCATGTTTATTATATTAGAATATTTTAAAAATATTTTTACGCCAACATCAAATCTAACATGAGCAGATATAGTCTATTATGGTTTAGAATAAAAATAAAATAAAATTATGTATAAGAGTCCAGAAGGGAATGAAAAATTAAACTCTTCATGAAATTTGATGCTCCCTCCCACCCTATTCATACACAACATTTTTTAATATATAATGATCTTTATACAAGTAACAACTTTATTTTGTCTAAAAATATAGTGCATCTTTTCTACTTTCACCTTCAATTAATTACATTTCTCTCATATATTTTTTCATTCATTCTCTCTCGTTCTGTTTCTCATCATTCTTTTCTGCACTTATCATCTTCATAAATAAATATATAATCGGAAAAAATACATTTTTTACACATTTATTGTTTTCAACAAATTTAACCATTGGTTCATTGTGTGTAATTTAGGTAGTTATTGTTTATAAAAAGAATGGGTGAAAGTAATAATTGAAGCATGAGAAACAAATTTTTTCCTTAATTATAAGTATCCTCTTATCAATATACTGTCAAACATTAAATGTGAATATTAGTTCAAACAAAAATACAAATATTAATTAATCATTTTACGAGGAATCGACCATTTTTGCTAGACCTAATCTCGTTGGTAGGAGGAAACAAAATTTAAGTGACAATTAAATGGAGGGTTGAAGTATAAAAATACTCATTAATTTTTGAATATAACATTACTACCACTATATCATAGTTCTTTACCCATTAAATAAATTTACTTTATTTTCAAATGCCTCAATTAATTTATTTTACTTTTGCCTAACTGTAATTTTAATATATAGCTCACATGACTACTTATTTGGTTCACATCAATTTTTCATTAAATAAATTTACTTCATTTTCAAATGCCCCAATTAGGGTTTAGGGTTTGTAGAAAAAAAACATTTACTCTTTTATTTATTAAACAATGGATGAGTAATAAAGGTGAAAAAATTAATTTAAAAATACATATAATAACCAATAGAGAGGAAGTTGCCACTCATAAAGAATCAATAGAAATGAAACTACCTTAAAAAAAATTAAGAACTCACTAATGATGTATTTAAAAATATTATTAATTGTATAAATAAATAAGGTGGTTCAATTGTTTTGATTAATAATGTCATTTATAATTAATTACAAGAATAAATCAGTAAAAGTTTTAGTTACATACATTTGATTTGATATTGATGAGTATTTTTGTTCACTGGATTGACGTCATTTACCTTGCTTGAGACGCCATGCAAGTCCCAGATGTCCAAACTCCTCTATCCCTGTGGCCTCCACAGCAATCTTTGCTGTTCCCGTTTCACGTGTGGATGTGTGGCCCCAATCAAATATAAAATATAAATACCTTTCATGGTATTCACAACAGAAAGTAAATATATTATTATTATTATTATTATTTGGTTCCAACTTTGTGTAATTTTTTAATCACTACATGGCTACATCATAGAAGGATTTAAATCAAACACTATCCTTATTCTATTGCTAGGCTTTATATAACTTTCCTTTTCAATTACAATTTGTGCAGTTTCACCTAATCATATATAAAGACATTAAATAATGAAATCCGGTTTATCTTTACCTAATCTCATTACTGCTTAATGCTGGACTTATAGACCTTTTAATTTTGTCAAAAATATAAGTCAGTCATTTTTATAAGTTATATAGATAATTAAGTAAACTTCTTCTCAAAATACCTCTAAAATCAGAGAGGACAGATTAATGTAACCTGCCACAGGTGATATCAACCATTTAATAAGGGAAATTTTTTGGAAAATAATTGCATTTTAGTACATATTTAATTATTTCAACTATCTTTAACTGATTATTTAATATATGTAAAGAGTGAATTAGGCATTGTTTATCGGTAACTCTTCCTATTACCAATATTTTTAACTAATTATATAAAGGTTAAAGTGCATATTTAACAATAACGTGTTACTGAAAGAGCGGATTTGACAAAAATGTTTTGAGCGTATCTTAAATACACATTATGAATTGCAGAGGTATCAAAAATAACAACCCCGTCAACTCAGTGAAAACGTCCGTTAGTTTATGCATACGTGGCAGCTGACGTGGTGGTTGGAGAAGGGTTAAGTAGCATATTTGACAACAAAGTATTACTTAAAAAACAAATTGAACAAAAATTTTTTGGTTTCACATTAATGTAGTTTTTATATTATAATAATTATATTATAATAAAAATCATGATCATGAAGGATTTTTCATCATGAAGGAGGAAAGCAAAAAAAATAAAAAAAGAAAATTATAAAAAGAAAATCCCTAATTTATGTTGATTGGTTTCACATTAAGTAGTTTTTATGTCTGAAAAAAATTAATAAAAATGGAAAACAAAAATAAAAAATGTTTGAAAACCCTACTTGTTTC
>QFDD01003828.1:0-17853 GCA_006871305.1 Vachellia collinsii
GGTAAGTAATTGAGAGAAAGAGGATAAGTTAGGCGCGCGCGCGCGTGCGTGTAGTAGTAGTAGTTGTTAGAGGGGCATGGAGTTTAATTTAAAGGGAAGAGAATTCCATCCCAATGAGCGGGAGTGGTACTGAGGGAATTAAGGGGTTTGATTAGGGGCAATAAAGTATTTGTCATTTGGTTGTTAGTCCCCTTAAATAATTATAATTTTTAAGATTCCCTCCAACAAATATCATTCCCTCCGGTCATTAGCTCAAATTTTTCCTGAAAAATATTAGGGAATGATAAATTATAGAAGTGGATTAGGAACGCATTACTTATATAGCATTTGTTATATTTTTATCTTTAATATAACATAAATTCTTATTTTAATGTGACATAAAATAATACTTTTATAGAGAAAATTATTTTTTGTATTTATATTTTCCTTTTATTTCAATATACGTTGCGTGGTCGGTCCCTATAGATGTGAACTTGTTCCGAAGGAATATCCAAAAGGAGGTTAAGTACATTGGCCTTCATTTCTAATTTGATTGGGATGGAAATAGAACCTTTGGCGAAGACAATAATTATATTCTAGAATTAAGGGGTAAAAATAATCTGGAAGTTTTTTTGAAATCGTACTGATCAACCACAAGTTATCGATAGGCCATTTTGAACCTGAAAGTTTTAAAATAGGATATTTTGAATCCTGTCGTTAAAAATCCTATCAAAGTTCACTAACTTTTCCTTTGAAGAACTTATGGTCAATATTAGGATTTTAAGCTACAGGGTCCAAAATGCTACATTTTAAAACTTTTAAGTCTAAAATGGCCCCTCAACTTCTGGGTGACCAATGCAATTTCGAAAAAAACTTCCGGGTTATTTTTGCCATTTAACGTAAAATATATTTGTACTTCACAAAAAAAAAAATCATCATCATGCAAGCTAAAATACTTAGTTAAATTTTTAGTTGACAAATTTAAAATGCAATGATAGATTTTGAAAATAAATTTAAATAAAAAAGTTTAAGATCCGTGACCCTTATATATATGTGTGTGTGTGTGTGTGTCTATTTATTTATGCTAACCATGCAAATTGCGAACGTGGTCAGAATGGAGAGTATTTTATTTCACTATTGGCAGCCCAACTTGTTCCAAGAAGAAGAAAACAATACCAACTTTGCAATTAACTTGTTATATAAAAAAGAAAACAAGAAGTTGCAATTAAATTAATAATTCACAAAGAATGTATTAATTAAGTGAAAAGTCGAGAGAAAGCTAATAAGGATGAACTCCAAATGAAAATCTACGCAACATAGGGGTCACGGATCTCAAAAAAGTTTAAGATCCGTGACCCTTATGTGTGTGTGTGTGTGTCTATTTATTTATTCTAACCATGCAAATTGCAAACGTGGTCAGAATGGAGAGTATTTTATTTCACTATTGTCAGCCCAACTTGTTCCAAGAAGAAGAAAACAATACCAACTTTGCAATTAAATTGTTATATAAAAAAGAAAACAAGAAGTTGCAATTAAATTAATAATTCACAAAGAATGTATTATTAAGTGAAAAGTTGAGAGAGAGCTAATAAGGATGAACTCCTACGAAAATCTACGCAATATAGGTCTCACAGTTACGATGAGCGACCTGTATTATTCCAGACTGACCTGTATTCTTTCTTTGCTTAATTCTCAAGATATTATTCCCATTTCTTTATAAAGAGTACGGAACTAACATAAATCCTTTGAATAACCACATAAGAAAAGATAGTTCTACTCTATGATATTTCATTTGGCACTTCACTCAATCTTTTGTTGGTTAGCTCCTCTAATCAGAATATATTTTTGTATGTAGCCCTCTTCGAATGACTGACTTTCAATTAAAATATTATTGTAATAAGTACAGGTTGTTAAAAGAACCACATTTCAAAAATTTGAAGTTAGGAACTAGCCATTGTGATTTAATATTCGTATGTGACAAATATATTGAAAGGAGATATGTTCATGGCAGCAGCCTTGTTATAATGAATATCCTAAGGAAATTCCCAATTTGTCGTCTTCTCTGTTTCCAGTGCGGAAGGAACACGGTTGTTGTATAATATAATAATGTGCAATGCAAGTTGAGAGCGCCTTCCAAGTTGTTTCGAACCGAGGCAAGTTGAGAGCAACTCCCAAGTTGTTTCAAACTGAGTGTTTATCAAGTATAAACAATTAACAGGCGGATTCTAGCTAGCTTGTATTACATCGAAAATGTCACGACCTGATTGAATCTTTGAGGGTGTGCACATAATTGGAACCCACTTGAGAAAGAGGGGTTGTGCTCTATTCTGTACCCGACAAACATATTGACTCTTATGCTTGGCCTAGGATTGTACCCATTTGTCTAATTGGAGGTTTTTTATTTTATTCATAATATAATATTAATATAATATCCCAATTAATTTTATTCTTAACAACTCAAACTAAAGTCACGTGTTCCAAAGTGGCACTCTTCTCTGCCCTGTTGAACCAAAAAGAAAAAAGTATATCTTAGATATTTTAAATTTATATCAAATTTTAATTTAAATTGAAAAAAGTATATCTTAGATATTTACCCTTTCAAGTTAAAAAGTATATTTTTTTTACTCCCTTAGAATGATTGAATTTTCTAATGCTCCCTTTGATTTTAAATATAAAACCTTGTTAGAAGCTCAATTTTGACTACAAACGTGATATTATATTGAAGACCGGAGATAGTAATAATTTTATAAATTCAAGGTCTTTCTTTATAATTAATTTAATTATAACTTTTTCTTTTAATAGAATTTTACCTGCTTATATATCAATGGCAAGTTATCATGGAAATAATGTCATGGAATCCAATTATTGCCAGACGCAATCACATGCTCGAAAATGTTGATAAACCCAGTATGATTGTTACTCCACAGCACTACTCAACAATAATGTAAATACTAAATCATTGGCATAAAAACATTACTTTTAAGTTAAAAATGATTAAATCTTTGGTAAAAAAATTATTAAAGCATGACATGCAATTGATACGTGGCAATTACGGTGATATGCTAAATCACCAAAACAAAGTAAACAAAAGAAAAATATAAAAAAAATCCAGAAATGAAGAGAAGTGTTGGAGCCATATATTCTAATAAATTATTTTAGCCGCCAGCACCTTTGTGGTGCAAGGGGCAAGCTACTAAAAAAAAAACTATTTTAGCCCAAGGCCAAAATGAGAAAAGATGGGGAGTTAAGTAATAGATAAAACATTGCCATGCAAATAACGGGGTTGGGGTTCGAATCCATATTTTTAGTTCAATGTTAAACAATGTATTGAGTATAGTTACCTCTAATAGAAGAATACTTTTAAATAAAAAGAAAAGGCGCTGATGTTTAGTTATGTTTTTGGACTTGCTTGTCATAAAATTAAGACCATAAATTAGGTTTGAAAACTTTCACCCCCTAATCCAAATAAACCCTCTGACAATTACCAAAAGTAGAAATGATATCAGAAAAATTTCACCAGTTGCCCCATAAAAAAGTGAAAATTGCATGAACATGCACTGAAGCGAAACCAATCAATCCACCCTTTTTTTTGTAGAAAGAAGACATATTTCAAGTTAGGGGAAAGGGGTTGCAATTCTAAATCAAGAGGCTGCACAACAGATAGAACTAGTTCTTTTGTGTCAAGTGCATTTAATGCAAGTGGCACGTCCATGTGTCTTGGGAAAGGAGATATAAGCTAAGCATTGTTTGTATGTTATCCACTTCCCAACTTAGTACCGCTCTTAGATAACTCATAACTTGCAAAAAGGTGGACCGATATCAATCTTATCAATAGAAGCATTGATTAAATCACAATGAAGAGCAGGATTAGAAGTGACTAAGTCAATAACAAGCTTGTTGCTAGCCTCTTCTAATGTTCAAATGACACTTAAAGGAGAAGCTATGGATGTGGCATGCATAACAACTCCTTTATCATCAATACCGGCAAAGTCAACAAACTCACCTTTCTCAAGGCTATCATTGTCACGTTACTTTTCATTACCCTTTTATATTCATTGGAGATCATATCTAAACCATTTAAATACCTTCCAATGTTTAGAATTAGTAAGCCAAGTGAAATTTAAAAACTTTTCTCACCTTACTATTCATTTTCACTGTTCACTTAGTAAAAATTCTGAAATTTAGATCAACTTTGAAAAATCATAACTAATTCTAGAAAACTCCAAATTAAGTGGTTCAAGTCTCCAATTGAAGCTTATACAATCCTCTACATGGAAAAAAATACTCGTTTGGCCAAAATATGGCTCAATGGATACAGTTTATTGCATCAATTTGCACTATTATTTTCTAATTTTTCAGCATTTTTCCAGATTTTCTTCAAACTTTGAAAATACATAACTTTTTGTGTACACATCCAAATTAGGAAAACTATGGCTCATTTTAAAGCTTGGGATGCGTAATATTTAACTGGAAATTTTCATAAAATTTGGATCTTGTTTGCCCTACTTTCAACTTAGTTCAACTTAAGGTTTTAGTAAGGGTGTTGAACCCTTTTTCCACTTTCAACTTATTTACCTTAAATCATGGATATTCAACATATCCAACATAATTATCCAACACTCATAAGTCGAAAATAAAATTATAACTTGAGTACTTAATTACAAACTTTATCTCATAAGCCCATTCCCAAATTAATTTGAGTCATTCCTCCATCTTTAGGATTCCTCCTTGCCTTTGCCTTTACTTGAGCATGGACCTAAAGGTATGTATTTTTGGGGAGAATGAGATTTCTTGAAAATCTCCGCAGCAAAGTGTACTAACAAGCACATTAATATGCATGATTATTACTATAACTATCCATAACTATGAGCATATCTTACTACATACTGCTAAAGTGAACTAGCATATGGCCAATGCAAAATATAAGCAAATATTTACATGTCAATATCACATAGCTCAAGTAACTCATATAATCATAGCAAACAATCATATTAATAATCATAAGCATTATTAATGTAAAAGGTAGTACAGTTGCTACCTGATATACTTAGATTAGCCTGGACTTACTTTGCTCTGAGCTCCTGAGTCTGGTAGACTCTTCTGATATCTCCCACGTATTTGAATTGCTCTTTTCCTCTTCCTTTTTCTTCCTCTCCTTTTTCTCTTTTGTCTTTTTCCTTCTCTTCTTCTCCCCCCCCCTCTCTCTCTTCTTTCACACGTACGTTGCTTTCCTTTCTTTTTCTCTTTCCTTCTTTTCTTTCTTTTTCTCTTTCTTTCCTATCCTCCTCTCCTTCGTCGTGCTTGGTTTCTCCAGTGGCTATCCTATTTATAGCCAACTCTTGGCGTGGTGAGCAAGCATATTTGCTTGCTTGCAACGTGTAGCTACCTTTTTTTTTTATTTTATAAGCTCCACCTTCTAGGTTCCACTGATATGTGATAATACAACTTTTCACCAAAAACTTTTACTACATAAATATCACCCCTTTTTGCTCTTTCATATGGTATACTGATAATACCAATTGGATATCTCTAAACCTATCAAATTAATTATTTTCTTTTTCTCCTTTAATTTCCTTATGGAAATTCCTTTTGGAAATCCTTTGATCTCTTAATCAATCCATCAGCATAGAAAATTCCCATAATTCAAGAGGTACTTTACTAATTTTTCTCCATCTCAAACTCTTCTCGAAAGTACCTTTTCGGGACTTCCCTGAATTTTCCTTTTTATGAGCGTTCTTATTCTTTTCATTTTCTTACAAGCGTTACCTTGAACTTAAGCTTGAAACCATTTTTATAAATTCACATAATCCTCAAGCTATTTTTCCCCACTTCTATCATAATTATCTAAGGCCTTTAGATATTTTAAATAATTATATTTGGTTCAAAATCCTATAATTAGTCAAATATTAATTAATTACTAAAAATTCAATTTGAGGTTTTTTCTGCTCGCTTAACTTCAATCTTGCCTCAAATATGTTTCCTACAATTTCTGAGCTATTTATCCTTACTTTGGAATCAAATATCTGAGGCATCTTTGGATATTTTAATTAATTATTTATTAAATATCTGAATATTAAATAATCTTTAAAATTCCCATAAAGGTTATTCATATCATTCTGACTTGAACCGAGCTTCAATTAATGATCAATGGATCTTTCTCTATCTTTTGGGATTCTGTACAATTTTCTAATATTTTGGTTAAACTTTAGCCAAAATGCTCTTTGACTTTTTATTAATTACCAAAATACCCTTGAATTTCATAAATGGCAATTTGGTAACTCAAATGTCAATATTTCCACTCTAGTCCATTTTTTTTTTAAAATGACTCTGCTGTCCTTAAATCTCCAAAGTGACACTTTAGTCCCTTACTTTTTCAAAATAACCATCTTGCCCTTACTTTTTCTGTTTGGCAGAGTGGCACTTTTACTCTTTCAAACCTTTAATTAATCCTTAGTCACTTGTTTAGCCTTCATATCCAGTTATCAAAAACCTGGATATTACAATCATCAGGTATAATAGTCAAATTAGGATCACAATTAAGACAAGTTGATGCATCAAAATCATGAGAGATGAAAAGGAGGTGATTAACTTCTAAATAGTTAATGCACACCATATCATCATAACATGCACAAAAAAAAGAAGAATGAGGGGTAGATAAACAAGTAAGTGCATCATCATACTTAACAATCTTATCATACCAGTTATGTTCATGCATCTCAGATTTATGTAAATCATCAACATCATTAACAACACAATCAATCAAATTAACACCCAAGTAAGAGCAATCTGCATAACATTGATTCATAGCATCATAAATATTGAAGGTAATCTCTTGGTCCCCAAAGCCTATGGTAATAACCCCATTTTTCACATTAATTGTGGTTTGGGTTGTTCTAAGGAAAGGTCTTCCTTGAATCAAAGTGTTATCGACTTTAATCTCATCAATCATGTCCAACAAATAGAAGTCAGTGGAGAACACAAGACCCTTTACTTGCACAAGAACATCCTCAAGAAATCCCTCAAGGTATTTCACAATCCTATCAGCTAGACCTAGCACAACACTGGTGTCTTTTAAAGCACTAATACCTAAACTCTTATAAATAGAGGTAGGCATCAATTTATGGCTGCATCTAAGTCTAGTAAAGCATGTGATCTGTTTGTTTTGCATATGGTACAAGGAATAGTGTAGGAACCCAAGTCTTTCCACTTAATAGGTAACTGTGGCTTAAAGATAGCACTAACATTAGACCCTAGTTGGATTCTCTCACTATGCCTATACTTCCTCTTGTTTGTACACAAATATTTTAAAAACTAAACTTAGGCATCTTTTTAATCAAATCAAGTAATAGAACATTATACTCAAGTTTGCTAAACATCTTAAAAAGTTCATCATTATCTTTATTTTCATCAACTTTCTTACTCATGAGATGGGAATAGGAAAAGGCAAGTCAGAAATGTTTACCTCATCACCCTTGGAAGGTGATCCGTTCTTCAATGGCCCTTGTTAGCAGCTTCATATTCCCCTTTCTTTTAAGCCAGAGATTGCTTAAGGGATTGCTCCAAGAGCCTCTTCTCTTTAGCATTTTTGGATTGAATGGAGGTCTCTTGAATGATCTTGGGAATGTCTTGAGTGGTTTTAGAAGAAGGAGACTTAACTTTTATCTCTTCATCAACCAGTTCTTCATCCTCATCATTATCTTTGAATTGCACTTTCTTAGCATCAATTTCCTTACCACTTCTTAATGTAATTGCATTCAAATATTTAGGATTTATCACTATGTCGAAAGGCATTGAACCACTAGCCTTAGCTATTGTTCACTGATACCATTTGACAACTTAGTGATGTAAGAAGTCAAATTAGAGGTTTTAGTTTTTCATTGCTCAATCCTATTTTCTAGGGCTGCAAATCTAACTTCAGATTTAGCTTCAGACTTATACATACATATATATATGCTAAGTCATTTCGTCAATGCCCTCGAGTATTCGAGAGAACCGCTCATCATCCTTAGACTATGATTGTTATGGAGTAGACATGGTTATAGAGGATTCTCCTTGTAACCCTTCATAGTAAGATTGCCCCTGAGTAACCATATTCCCTTGAAACCCCTTTTGAACTTACCTATTATCACTTCCTTCCCATTAAAAATTTGGATTAGCTTTCCACCCTTCATTATATGTACTTGAGTATGGGTTCCATTGTTTAGATTGATTGGCCCTTCCTTGATACATGGCAAAAACTCCCTCATATCTATGAGGGCAAGTAGTAGAGATGTGTATAACAAAATTGCAATGCTCACAACTAGGTGCAGCTATCTCCATGGACTTAGGACTCCTAGTGTCAACAAGGGAAGAGTTGCAAGTTAATTCAACTGTGTAGTTGGTGTAGCAATTTGAGAAGTGAGTGTGTCCAATTGAGGAATGTAGACTGAAGAAGGGTTAGTATGCATCGCATTAATATTTTTAGACTCCCTGATGCTATACTATTGATGGTGTAAGGCCATTTTCTTAATAAGCTCACATGCCTCCTCAATGGTTAAATCAATTAGAGAACCCCCTGAAGTAGCATCCAGCATCCCCTTGTCTTGGGTCTTAAGTCCATCATAAAAGTATTGGACTAATTGTTCATCTAAAATTTGATGGAGTAGACATCTAGAAAGCAAGTCTTGAAAATGGTTCCAGTAGTTATAAAGTGACTCATCATAGTCTTACTTTGCAAAGTAGATCTCCTTCCTCAATGTGGAAGTTCGGGAAGCAAGGAAAATAGTCCCGGCAATGGCGCCACTCGAAGAACGGATCATTATTCACCTTAGATCCACTTCAAAAATTAACTGAATTAAAGTAACTAAAACTCCCATTTGAAGACCCAAGCTCCTATCATCGTTGATGAATTGGAGAATTAGAGTGTTAGCCACGGTTTCAGTTTGCCATGAAAATTGACAAAATAAACACTCTATTAAGAGATGCCATGGAGAAAAACTTGAAACCTTGCGACTTGTAGATCCATGTGCATTGTATCAGATGGCCAAAAGCGACTTCAAATGAGTAGAAAGATGAAAAGTGAAGGTGATGGAAATGGTGACAATGGTGATGGGTAGAGGGAAAACTTCTTGTGGCAAGATGAAAAGTAACCCGATGGTTCAGCATGTCCAACAACTCTTTGGCAACATTGGTAAGCTTGTCCTGTTCCCTAGTTCCAATAACCCAATGGTTCAGCATGTCCATGAGCTCCAGACAATCACTCTCCATAACTACGTAGCGATATCCTTTCTTCCATGATATCTTCAAGCCCCAGATAATGGCCCAAGCCTCCGTGATGAAACACTTAGCTTCACCAATGTTGCACATAAATCTGTGCAGAGTTTTTCTGCTTGAGTCTCATATTACTTTACCACAGGCCGCATTGCTCCCATCTTTTGTTGCAACACTATCAATGTTCACCTTGACAAAGCCAGTTAGTGGTCGTTTCCACCTTTCGAGAGCCATGTTTCAATCTCCATTAAGTGTTGCACCTACATCCTTCCATCTAATGCATGATTTCACTTTTCCCAGGATTGAAAAAGCTCTATCTTGCCTTTCGTTGAACACTTGAGTTTCGAGATACCCAAATTTGTCTATAAGTTGGCATGAACCATGCTCCCCATTTACTTCCATCTATTTCCGCACCCTAATGAATGTTCCACTTTAACCATTCATATGTGCTATTAACAGAAAAGAAGATCGTTTGAAGACTTCGCGGGGTGATTTGTCTCCATACTTCATGAGCCACCGGACAGTCACGAAGGACATGCAATAGATTCTCCATTTCTGTTGAGCAGGATCCACACAGTGCAGAATCCGTAAGCCCATGTCGTGCGTGAGTTGCATTGATTAGCAAGCGATTCTTCAAACAAAGCCACATGAAGGTCTTGCATCTCTATGGCACATTTAACTTCCACATACGTTTCCACAGTGCGCGATCTTGGGTGTCACCTGGTGGACGTAGGCTATCATATGCTGATCGATTTGAGAACTCCTTCGAAAATGACTTCTTCCATATAGGCACATCCTCCCTACCATTATTTCCTCCCAGACCAAAATCTTTTCAGTTGGTGCCATAATTGTTCTCTTCTCCTATGTAAGAAACTTTGCGAGTTGTTCAATCGTATCCTCTTTTCAATGTGCTCCAAACCACAAATGAGTCTAGCTTTCATCTTGCTAATGTCCCCGAACACTTCTTTATTCCAATCAACGACATTGGTAATAAAGCTCTGAATACTCTCATGTTTTTGACGTTACCCAAGATGCCTTAACCATTTCGGTGAAGCCATAATGCGTTACCTAAGGTGCAAAGAATTGAAAGCCATTGTGTCTCTTTTCCCTAGTCCCACTACCTATTAATCGAAAGAGTAAAAGGGAATGGTCTGAGTGGAACCTAAGTCGGTGAGTGACTGTGGCTTCTCCGAAGTATTCAAACCATCCTGCATTTACCACCACTCTGTTAATTCTACTGAAACTATTAACTCTATTCCAAGTGAATATAGGCCCATTAAACGTAAGGTCTGTCATCTTATAGTCCTCCACCCATTGGTAGAAGCTTCTATCTACATGTATGTTTTGAGTAGACTCAGAGACCCTTTCATCTATTCTTAACACAGCATTAAAATCACCACACACGCCATCTTCCAGGTGTATTAGCAACTTCCTCTAATAAGTGTGCCCATAGTGCTCTGCGCTTACTTGCATCAGGGTCTCTGCAAACCACTGAAAGCTTCCACTCTAATGTTTTCCCTCCGTCCACAATTCCATGGATAGCTTGCTCATGTTTACTTACCACTTTGAACTTACTATCCCCACCCCAAAAACACCATATACAGCCACTAAATCCCGCCACTTCCTCTACGTCAACATTCTCGAAATCCCACCATTTCATTGGGCTCCTTGCTCTCTCACCATGTTGCTTAGGCCTCAGAATGGCAATAAATTGAAGATTATGCCTCCTTTTCAACTCTAGTACTAGCTTCACAAAATGCTTGTTTCTTGAACCTCTAGAATTATAAAATAATAAATTCATCATAAATACAATACATAGGAGATATTGGCAAAAGCTAGCAGCAATTGTTCTATTCGCTTAACCTTGCGTTTGGCACAATATCCTCATCTATTAATACATCTGGCAAGGGTGGATAACTAGTGACCTTGTCTTAAGGTTGGTCTGACGAACCAAGGTCTATCAGATCATCCGAGGACTCCCTCTCATGCATCCCAGCATACTTAACATTCGCCTCTATTGTTTGATTTATTTCTCCATTTGCGTTCTCAAAACTATTATCCGCTTCCCTACCATGTAGAGCTATCAAGCTACTATTTGGGGCAAGTGGCATTTGAGAGTCTCTCAGGCCAACACATGATTTTGCCTCCAAATAAAACTCCATAAGCCCGTTGTTCTCCTTTACTTTAGATGCTAAGTTTATTATTTATGTGGGCTGCAAAGTTTTGTTTGGTGGCTTATTTCCTCTCTTCGGCCCATTAGAAATGTCTCTTAGTGGTTCCCTCACGAGGTCTATTGGAGGTTGTTCTCTTTCTTCTTAATTCCCCACTAATCCGTTATTCTCAATATCTAACACAACAAATCGGGATCTCAAAGATTTCGCTTGAGGGCCCCTATCATATTGTCGTGAATCCCGCATAATCTTTTTGTTGATTGACCCCCGTTGTCCTCACCATGGTCGTTGTACAATCATCCATTCAATCTACGTCACCGCTGCCTACCTTGCCTTTAGTCGCTCAACCACGTTCCCTGCTCCTTGGCTTCCGAGGTACCCTCTGCATGCTTGTTCAATTCAGTACTTCTTTTGATGACGTTTCCTTGCAATGATCCAAATCATGGTTGTATTTACCACACCTGAAGCAAATAATATGCAAACCTTCGTATTCAATTTGTTTCTCCTTGCCGTTGATGAGAATAGTCGGTCTTATAGGCTTGTTCAAGTCAAGTTGCACACATATTCGAGAAAACGCCCTTTTGATTTTCTCAGAGTCGCCATATCAATCTTTAGCACTCTCCCCATCTGGTTTCCCAACACGAACAGGATTCCTTTATCATAGTAGTCCATGGGTAGCTTTGCTAACCTAACCCATGCTACTATGCTAGTAATTTCCTCCTCATTTGGGTTAAAATCCTGCTTCCATGGTTGTACATTGACATAATGATCAAAGATCATCCAAGGACCTCCTGTCAAGGCAATCTCATAAGTTTCCTTGCTCAAGCATTTAACCAGAAAGAACCCTACTCACAGGTCGATGGTTTCCACTTACCCCACAAGAGTTGAAGTTTCTTTTCCATAATGTCTTCCCTTATAAGACGACCTATCACCATTACTATAAGGTGCTTCTGCCACCTCCTAACTAGTGTTGCCTTGAAGTTGGGAAGTAGAACAATGTTTGGACCGTTTGGAGTTTCCTCCAGTACTATCTGTTATCTCCACCCCTCTTTAGTCTTTCAATTTCCCTTATCCTCTTCTTCTTCCAGTTATGTCTCTCTGTCATTTACGCATGCATCTTTATAAGACTGTTGTTGGCCTCTTCTCTGGGTGTTTCCCCGCTAATCATCAACATACTTTGCTTCCTTTGATCCTTCTATCATCCAGTCCTCCACCCTAGTTACCACAGCTCTCTCATTAGTTGTACTTCTTTCCCCCATGTGCACCTTCTTCCTGCTATGCTCCTAGGCATCTTCCTCTTCAACTATAGGCGCCATCGTGATCGTGTTCTCTAACCTTACTCTCTCCATCAATATTTTTTTTAATACATGGGAAAGTAGAAAACTAATAAGGACAGAAAAATTAAAAGCTAGAAACAGAAAATTGAAAAACATAATTAACAAAAAGGCATAAAGTCATGCCTCTAACTCTAAAAAAGCTCCTTAAAGCTTCCTTAAACATGATAGCTATCCCTATGTCTAAAGATAGAGAATTATTTTCCAAGTAGTCTGCTAAGGCATTATCATCTTTGTGGATCCATGATACTTGAACGTCGTAAGCACGTCCCAACCAACTCTACATCTTAGTGATTAATTCTGTGTCTTCATGCAGATCTAGATTGTTACCTACTACAATCTCCACCACCGACTTGCAGTCACACCGGATTTCCACCTTATGTAAACCTTTCTCACAGATGCACCCTCTGATCTCTAAGGATAGGCTACTGCTAGCTTCATTCCTACACATAAACGACTTGACCAGGTTACTTGCGGGGTCGATAATAACACCACCACAATCAGTTGCTGTAGCATCATACCAAGATGATCCATCCACATACACTACATATTTGTTTAGTTCAACTTGGGAGAAAGGCACCAAAGGTCATTCGTTACTCTTAACAAGGGAAGTTCCAGGCCTCTCAATATATTTCGCCTTTCTTATACGCCTTTCTTTCAGGCTGTGGATGGAGTTTGTATGAAGCCTCTCATTCCTTCTTCTCTACACAATCCAACAGGTTATGCTAAACAGAGCACACCATCATCTTGAAACTATCATACATTTATTCTTTGCATTCCTTGTTACCTAGTCCGTGAGGCTGCTTCTCCAAAACCACTGGTCTTATGGCTATATTCCTAACTTCATCCAAAACTCCTATGAATACATGCAGTCCTGTGAAACATGGAGGTTATTCTCCATTTGATTTATGCACCATAGGCAAGGTTTAGTGAGGTGAAGGCCTTTATGTTTCAGAGATCTGAAGGTAAGTAGCTTGTTATGTCCCAGAATCCACAAATGAGTCTTGCATCTTTGGGGAACCCAATGCTGCCATATGTCAATCCATCTCAAGTTCCCTGGCTGTTGGTTACTCGTTATAAAGGCATAACAAACGAGACTGAAAATTGCCCATCCCTATAATGCCTCCATCTTGCCAATTCCTGTCCTCTCTGGTTCACAACTTCAATCCCTGGAAGGATTGTACTCCATGACCCTGGCCGGCTCATATCAATGGAAAGGATAAGATCCTATCCACAATGATATTTGTTGTGGATTACATGTGCCTAAAGAGCGTCTTTCCTGTGAACTAGACCCCATCCAATTTTCATCATGAAAGCACGCTTTTATGCGCTAGAGTGTCATAGAGCTAATCCACCCGTTGCCTTAGAAGAGCACACCTAGTCCTATGCAATCAAATGAGCTCTTTTCTTTTATGCAGTTGTTCCCCACAAGAAGTTCCTAACACTTTTGTCGATCTACTAGTAGCAAGGTGTGGGAATGAGGGTTGTTTGCATGACGTGGTTTGGAATAGTCATGGCCACTGATTTAATCAAGGTACCTCTTCTCGCTAGAGACAGGGACTATCTTTTCCAACTAGATAAATGCTGGCACTTTATTGACCATAAATTGGTATGTTGCTTTTGTGAAATGTTCATGATACAAGGGAACTCCAAGATATTTGCCGAGGTCAAACATCATTGTAAAACCCAAGCCATCGCTCAATTGGGCCCTCATATTATGATCTACGTTATGAGAGAAGAATACCCGTGTTTTAGCCTCATTCACTTTTTGAACCAATGACTCATAGAAAGAATGGAGATAGCTCTTGATAACCTCAACTTGGTTCATGTTTGCCTCCGCAAAAATAACAAGATCATCAACAAAAAAAAAGATGTGAGATATGGGGGCCATCTTTGTTAAGTCGAATTGGGAGCCACTTTTTTGCATTGATTCGGTCCTGGATTAGGTGAGCTAATTTCTCCATGAAAATGACAAATAAATATGGAGACAGAGGATCTCCTTGATGGATACCATGTGAAGGCTTAAATGTGACAAATTTTCCCCCATTCCACAGGACCCACATACTAGGAGACTTGATACAAACTTCAATAAGATTAATGATGTTATGTGGAAGATTCAGTTCCCTTAAACAATCCAGAATGAATGACCATCGAATGCGGTCATACGCTTTCTCTAGGTCTATTTTAATTGCCGTAAACCCCTTCTTCCCCTTCATATTTCTCATGGAATGATCACTTCTTGGGCCACAATGACATTATCAAAGTTGAGACAATTGGGAATAAAGTTACATTGGTTAGGAGAGATTACACTGTCCAGTACAGGTTTGATCTGATTAGCAATAATCTTTGTGACTACCTAGTATATAACATTATACAGGCTAATGGGTCGAAAGTCCTTTACTAGCTCAGGGTTATCGACTTTTGGAATGAGAACCAAGAAGGTATGATTGATATCATGAATCCACTGAGGTGAACCAAACACATATGTGATAAATTTGGAAACAACTAGGTTAACCTGCTCCCACTGAGCTGAAAGAAACGTGCATTTAATCCATCAGGGCCCAGTGCTTTCAAAGGCTCCATACCCCGAATTGCTTGCTCCACTTTGGCCAAGGTGACATGCTTCCCAATCGAGTGAATAAACTCAGTTGGAATAGTGGGAAAAGAAGATAGGGTACTTAGTTGAACCGGTTCTCCGTCTTCCTCTCTAAAAAGCAATGAATAGAAAACCACCGTTTCTTGTTTTATAAGATTCTCGTCATAGATCCACTCCCTATCCGATCCTTTAATCGCCTCAATTTGCATTTGCTCTTCTGTGAAAGCACTTAGAGTTCTTATCTCCTAGAGCGTACCAGTTACATCGGACCTTCTGGGCCCACAGTACATCTTCATGCAAAATTAACTCGTCCAATTCACCCCACAGATTTTTCTGTAATTGAATTAATGAAGAAGATTATCCTTCTCTATTTATGCATCAGTTCAGCCCGTCTAGTCTATTAATGAGTCTCCTTTTCCTTCGCCCCAGGTGTCCATAGACCTCCCTACTCCACTTCTCAAGACCCATTGTAAGATTTTGAATATTAGACCCCCATGAGGCGTCTATCGACCAAGTCCGTTTCATGAAGTCCTCAAAGTTTTCATGCAAGATCCAAGAGGCAACAAAACGGAAGGGGCGTTCTTCCATATGATGAGCAGGATGATTTTTCAGGCACATGAGAACCGGCCGGTGATCAGACTTATAGTGGTACAGGACCTTTGCCACTGTGTCTGGGAACAATTCAGCCATTTTATCATTAACAAGAATTCGATCCAGCCTGGTTTCACAACCTTCCCTTCCCCAGGTAAAGAGTGGACCCACAGTGTGAAGCTCAGAAAGTCCAGACGTCTCGAACCAGGAGGCGAATTCCTTATCCACACCAACAGGGTGTCTCGCATTTCAATTACGTTCATGCTCAAATAGTGTACCATTGAAATCGCCACCCAAACACCAAGCGCCATCAACTGTAGTGCTAAGCTCCGATAGGCCACTCCATAATGAGCGTCGATTAATTATATCTGGACTAGCATATATACAAGTAAGAAAAAATCTCTCTGTGCTGTTTTCTACTATCCCATGAATAACGTGATTATCCGCTTGGAGTACCTTAAACTGCCAATCCGTTGTCATTGCCCTTAATTATCTCTAATTTCATGCAATTGCCTTTAATCATAATTTTTACAATTAAACTTAACAAAGGCCTAAGAATAGCACTAAATTCTCCTAAAATGCTATGAATTGACTTGATAAAATATGATCAGATCAGAGATCTTCCATTGGGTCGTGCCTTATGACTTTGATAACTTAAATCTCTCGTATTACATAATGCATCACTGTAGGTACCCGATATGGCTTATTATGATCTTGCACATGCCTTCACTTTTCTATATCATACTATATATACCATGCTCGGTCTTTTCCCAATCCGAGATATTACCATGGATCCCAAATATAAAAGTTAGTTAAATTTTATTAAGAAAATTAAGAAATGTAAATATTGTACTTAAAAGTATTTATATTTATTATTTTTCTTAATTCAAACGAATTTATTTGCCTTATAAATTAGTATATAATCTAATTATAAATATAACTAAATATTTTTTAGTATTTTATTTAGTTTTCTTAATATCAACAACAAAAGTCAACTGATTCTTGTATTAAAGATTAGAACCTAAATTTGTTCAGGGGTTTATACTTTTCAGGTACTTGTCCAAAAGGCAAAAAACATTTATACTTTTCAGCAAGGGTCAATTTCTAGTGTAATGTCGATACACACGCAACTAATTCATTGGTTAGATGAAGGCAGTAATTCCCAGTTGAAAATTCAACTATGTTAAATGCTTTGTCTTCTTTCTAACCTCTTTTTTCTGATCCAAAGTGATTAAATAAATAATGAAGACTTGGTTAACTCAGTAGTCAAAAGTCATGAGAAAGGAATAATAAGAGAGGGAGAAAAGGACCTCATATACATGCAAATGTGGATACAATCACTTCATTGGTCTATATGAAATTTTTTCTTGAAACATTATAAATTAAAGTAGGACCGGATGAAATTGTCTCTATATGTTTCATGGTGTGGAGGAAATTACAAGCTAGATGTGGAGGAAAAAAGAGTCAATTTCTGATTTTGATATAAGGAAAAAAAATCAATATTATGACAATAGTGTTAGTTGAAAGTTCAACTATGGCGTGCGTGGCAACTCTCTTTGCATCTCCATATACGTACCCATCACTTATTATTTATTAATTAACTCTACTTTTCTTTAAAAGATTCCCTCATCTGTATCCATATACATCAGTTATCTACTTTCACGTGATAGTTAAACCTGCAGGAATTTTCAATTAACTAACAGAAAAGAGTCAGCTTTTGATTCTGATTAGAGCTTGAGACTAAAGTTTTAAGTTGAAAAGTTCGACAATGGTGAGCGAAACTACTCTCGGTACCTTCATTCCTGCCTCTCATTCGTTATCTAAATGAACTCTAGCTACTTCCATTCAAATATTCCCCCATCCGTATGTTCCATGAAACAGTTAACTGGCTAGTTTCTGATTTTGATACATCGAACAATCAATTCATTAGATT
>QFDD01003829.1:0-12801 GCA_006871305.1 Vachellia collinsii
TTTTCAGTTATGTATATCAAAGGATCGTTGTACTCAGCCTTGACCCGGCGCAGAACCTCTCTAATTCCTCTGGGATAAATATAGAGCCAAGCAGATGCAGCCTGCAGTTGCGCGCGCGCGCGTATGCATGTATAAAAATGATTAAGCACAACAGCTTCATTGAAACAGTAATATAAGGAGAATTATGTACATACCCTAGGACCAATGGGTCTGCCGTCGCGCTCAGCTGCATACATACATACAATACATAGTATGGAGATCGAGTTATATTAATCTAGTAAGGAACTAGTAGCATAAGTTAAGGATGGATATAGTAATGAATGAAGAATGATGAATGACAAATGCATACATACTTGCATAAGCGACTTCAGGATCAGTTAAATAGGAGGCCTGGCCTTCAGCGGTGGAGTAAGGTGCATCGGTAGCATATCTAGCAGTGTAGTAGTTAAGGCCCAAAAAGTCGAAGGAGCCTTTAACAAGTTCGGATTCTTCACTTGAGAACTTTGGTAATCGGCTTCCCACCAATCTTTGCATACTCTTCGGGTACTCTCCATATGCCAACGGTCTCATAAACCTGCACATATGCTTAGATCAGACATCGACATGGAATCGAATCGAGAGAGACTTATAAGCAACAAAAGTACTGTGTGCTACTGCTTAATTACCATCCAAACATGAAATCAAATGCTCTTGAAGCAGCATCCTGATCAGCTTGGCTATCTGTCATGGGCACGAAGCAATGGGAATTCATGGTTATGCCGATCGTACCTTGTTGAGACGTCTGGAACTTGGACCTGTAGATTTGGACGGCGTTGGCATGAGAGAGGAGGAGGTTATGGGCAACAATGTAGGGCTCGGTGGAGGAATCGCCGCCGGTGCAATTAAGATTCTGCCAATCGGAGCACCGACCCGGCGCCATCGTCCCGACCGCATACCCGTTATCAGTAAAAATATGGGGCTCATTAAGTGTTATCCAATGCTTCACTCTGTCCCCAAACAACTTGAAACACACCTCTGCGTACTCCCCAAAGTCCTTCCTGTTGCATCAAATCAATCAATCATCCATGTGTGTATGTCATCCTTCCATATTAACTAATTAATCAGATCGTTTAAATTTCAATTTCTCTCAGTCACCTTATGTTAGAGCTCAGGAAGCCCCCGTACTCATCCTCTAGGGCTTGCGGAACATCCCAGTGAAAGATAGTTGCAAATGGCGTTAAGCCTGTACAATTGTCATTTAGTTTTTTTTTTTTTGACAATTGTTAGTCTAGAAATAAACTAAAATGTAAGCATATATCAAAAACAATAATAAAAAGTTGGCTCCTGACCCTTTGACAATAGCTCGTTGATGAAGTTGTTGTAATAGTCGACTCCCTCTTGGTTTATCCCTCCACTCACCCTCCCCCCTGCACGCGCACACACAGAAACAAAAAGAGAATCCATCAAAGTTCAAGTGATCGATCATACATCTACATTAGAACATGAAAGTTTGACTTACTTGGCAGGAGTCTTGACCAAGAAATGGAGAATCTGTAGGCATCTAAGTTCATGTACTCCATGATCTCAATGTCCTCCTATATATATATATATATATATCAGGTCAAGACAAACATTTTGATATGCAAGTTTTTTTGTCAGTTGAACCTGATCCTCCCATATAAGACACCCCCGTGCTTATTACCTTATACCGATGGTACTGGTCAACTGCTACGTCTCCGTTGCTGCCATCCGCTATTTTCTCTGCAAAGTGACTAAAGATATTCAAGACTCTGCTACCTTGCTCAGGCTATAATTAATAAAATTCAAAAAAGTGATGGAGATGGAAAAGAAGGAGGAGGGAGGGACCTGGGTAGTCGTGAGTAAAGGTATCCCATATACTGGGTGCTCTTCCACTTTCATTCGCCGCGCCTTCGTACTGCATGCATGCATATATATATATAGATATATGAGTTACTTGTAACGATGCATGCATGTATGTGTGGGTGCATATAAATATATATGAGAGGGATGATATAGAAGGAAGAAAAGAAGAATGAATGAAAGATGATGACCACCGACCTGGTAGGAGGAACCGGCGGTGCCGAAAATGAAGCCATGGGGGAAGAAGCTTCGATTAAAAGAGCAAATGTCATTAACAAGCAGATCAGATGCTTTTTCTGCAGAGCTCCCAGCGGCTGTGAGAGCCCACACCAGTACTACTCCTGCAAATACCATCACCTTCTTCATCCTATTATCCTTCTTGATCTATGTATGTTACTTACTCTTCTGCTTCTCCTCCTCATCCATCCATATATATATAGTAATACCCGCACAGCTCACTACGTACATGGGATCGATGACGTGTACCATCTTTCAATCCTCTGGCTGTGCAATACTAGTTAGCTTGTAATCTTTTCTTCAGAAATTTAATTTAATGGGTAACCACACTCAATTAATATGTATGGTCCTGGTTTGTACAATTAACAAAGTACTTGTTCTGGAAAAATTATCATGATTTACACTATAAAAAAAATATAAAATTAGCCAAGAAATTACCAATTGAATTTTAGGTCTGTCATAGAATTTTCCACAAAACGCCAATTACCGAAGGTGGAATCACTAAAAAACAAAGATTTTTTGAGTATGATTTATGAATAATATTATGGTTTTGCCATAAAATTAATGTTTTTTATGAGTTCATATAATTAATGATATAGACATATTTCATAAATTATCTCACATATAAATTTGTTTTATATTAGTTATACATATTGCGTATTTCGAATTATATATAACCGAAAAGTGAAACACATCTTTGGTGATAATGACACTGCTGGAGTGGATCTAAAATTAAAATTAAATCTACCGAGAAATAGAGCCAATTAACGACCGGGTGCATGGAGCATATGAGAGATATGTGAGAGGAAATAGACGTTTGGTTAAGGATAATTTAGTATTTTTCAAAAAGCTAAAGTAATATTTGGCACTCTAAATATACATACTTCAAATTTTAAGTATAAGTTCAATTTCATTTCACGATAAATGCTAAACCATAAATTTAAGCAATGACTCTCTATCTAAGCGGTGAAAAGCATGTTTAAATAACAAAATCATATTAAAGAATTAATTTTTTATAATAATAATAATAAATTATCATTAAATATATAAATTGTGTACCGTCCTTAGCGTGATTACATTTTTATGTATACATGTTTGTCAAGAGACTTTGCTAAGCAAAATAATTAAATAAATGATTCAAAATAATTACCGCTTAATTATAAGAAGTGTAGTTTAATATCAATTATATGTTTTATATTGATAATTTTAATTCTTTAATATAATATTTTTATTTATATATGTTTTATCATATTCACATTTTAAAATTTAAGTATGTTCTGTCATCAATTAATTGTACGGTTGCCATTTAATTTTGATGTAAACTTTGAGGAGAAAAATAATTTTGATGTAAACCAACTCTATGAAATAAACCCCTCTAAGGCTAATTTCCTTTTTTTTTTTTTTGCCAAAGCATAAGTATTTTGTAGTGTATCACTACTCTGAAGTATTTTTTTAGAAGTTTGTTCAATGCATCTAGCAATTTGAATTATTTTTTTTAAATGAGTTCGGCACTTTAAAATATTTATTGTTTTATCAAATGTGAAGGCATAAAAATACTTTAAAATATTGCATACAACTAGCAAGTACTTCTAACTACTAAATGCACAAGCTTTCAATCCTCTCTAGCTCTACTAGCTAGCTAGTATTCTTTTTTTTTTTTAATTTCAAAAATGTAATTTAATGAGTAACCACAATCAATTAATATAGATGGTCCTGGTTTTGTACAATTAACAAAGTAGTTATTGCTGGAAAATTATCTTCAAATTGTATACATGTTCTTTTCTTATAGAAGAAGAATCCTTCAAAAAATAAGTCGTTTTGCGCATGATTTATAAATAATATTATGGTTTGTTATAAAATTAATGATCTTGTTTATGTATTTCTATAATTAATATTTATATTAATTGTATATATTACGTATTTCGCTGAAAAGAGAAGCACGTCTTTGGTGAAAATCGTACAACTGGAGTGGATCGAAAATTAAATCTAAATCTTCATCCAAATTAGGCAACCTATGACTCACTTTAAAGCTTGAAATGTGTACTATTTAACTGAAAAGTTTCATAAAATTTAGATCTTATTTATCCTATTTTCAACTTAACTCAACTTAAGGGTTTATCAAGAATGTTTGACCATTTTCTCATTTATCAACTATTTACTTTAAATCATGGATATTTAACATATTCAACATAATTATCTAATACTCAAATAATGCACCACATGCTAAAATTGCTAGCACATAAATTTATACATCACAACTTGAGTATTTAATTACATATTTTATCTCATAAACACATTTCCATATTAACTTGAGTCATTCCTCCTCTTTTAGTACTCTTTTTTTTTTTTTTTGCATTTGCCTTTACTTGAGCATGGACCTAAAGGTTTGTATTTTTGGGAAGAATGAGATTTCTTGGAAATCTCAGCAGCAAAGTATACTAATAGGTATATTAATATGCATGATTATTATTATAATTATCCATAACTATGAGCATATTTTACTACATGCTGCTAAATTGAACTAGCATATAGCCAATACACAACATAAAAAATATTTGCATGCTCAGTATCACATAGCTCAATTAACTCGTACAATCATGGCAAACAATCATATTATTTTTTTCAATACATCTAACAATTTGAATTATTTTTTTAGATGTGTTCAGCACCTTAAAATATTTGTTAGTTTATCAAATGTTAAGATATAAAAAATACTTTAAATATTGCATACAACTAATAAGTACTTCTAACTGCTAAATGTACAATCTTTCAATCCTCTCTAGCTCTACTAGCTAGCTAGTATTCTTTTTTTTTTAATTTCAAAAATGTAATTTAATGAGCAACCACAATCAATTAATATAGATGGTCCTGAATTGTACAATTAACAAAGTAGTTATTGCTGGAAAATTATCTTCAAATTGTATACATGTTCTTTTCATATAGAAGAAGAATCCTTCAAACAAAAGTCATTTTGCGTATGATTTATGAATAATATTATGGTTTGTTATAAAATTAATGGTCTTGTTTATGTATTTACATAATTAATATTTATTTTAACTGTATATATTACATATTTCGAATTATATATAAATGAAAAGAGAAGCACGTCTTTGGTGATAATCGTACAACTGGAGCGAATCGAAAATTAAATCTAAATCTAGGGAAAATTAGAGTGAATTAATGACTGGGTGCATGCGGAACATATGTGGCATATGACAGAGGAAAAATAAAAGGTTTGGTTGAGGATAATTTAGTATGGTTAAACAGCTATATATTTGATCATCTAAATTTACTTCAAATTTTAGCTTAGTCTATTAAGTTTTACGTTGTCAAACTCATTAGTTTAAATAAACTCATGAAACTCATGAAAGAAATGTAAACTCATATTCTAAACTCATAACAGTTTACTTCTACGAATTAGTACTTATTAAAAGAGTAAGTGAAATTACTTACATGTCCAAATGAATAGAAAAAATCACTATCAAGTTCATAAAAATCATGAAACTAAGTTGAAGTCTCATGTGACCTAATTAGATTAATTGCAAATGTTAAAAGATATCCTTACTCTTGCATGGTCGGGTTGGCCCAAATTCCCAACTATACCTATAGCTTTGTGACACTGACATGGCAAGATAGTGAAGATAAGGAGGATGACATCATTGATCTTGACGATCTCGCCTGTCTTCAGCTAGAGTTAGGAAAATTGATCGAACCGGTTAGGTCAACCCGTTTAAGTCGAAGGTCAGACCTATGATTTAGAGCCTAAAAAAGGAAATGGGCCTAAAAGGGCTGGCCCGTTTAGGCCCGCCAAATTAATATTTTTTGTTTGAAGCACTCTTTGTTATTTTAATTTCTTCCTATATTTACTTGCAAGTTTTCTTTTAAAACAATTTAAGCATGTTCTGTCATCAATTAATTGTATGGTTGCCATTTAATTTTGATGTAAACTTTGACGATAAAAATAATTTTGATGTAAACCAACTCTATGAAATAAACCCCTATAACGCTAATTTTTTTTTTGTCAAAGCATATGTATTTTGTGATCTATCGAAACTTTGAAGTATTTTTTTTAAAGCTTTTTTAATGAATCTAGCAATTTGAATTATTATTTTTAAATATGTTCAGCACCTTAAAATATTTGTTGGTTTATCAAACATCAAGATATAAAAAATACTTTAAAATGTTGCATGCAGCTAAAAAGCATTTCAAACCGCTAAATGTACAACAAAATAGTTTATAATGTAGTTACCATCCACACACACTCACTGCTACATGGGATCGATGACGTGTACCATCTTTCAATCCTCTCTGGCTCTGCAAAACTGGCTAGCTAGTGTTCTTTTTTTTTAAATAAATTCAAAAATGTAATTTAATGAGTAACCACTATCAATTAATATAGATGGTCCTGGTTTTTGTACAATTAACAAAGTAGTTATTGCTGGAAAATTATCTTCAAAATTTTATACATGTTCTTTTCATATAGAAGAAGAATCCATAAAAAAAAAAGGTCGTTTTGCGTATGATTTATGAATAATATTATGGTTTGTTAGAAAATTAATGGTCTTCTTTACGTATTTATATATTAATATTTATATTAATTGTATATATTACGTATTTCGAATTACATGTAACCGAAAAGAAAAGCACGTCTTTGGTGATAATGACACAACTGGAGTGGATCGAAAATTAAATCTAAATCTACGGAAAATTAGAGTGAATTAATGACCGGGTGCATGCGGGGCATATGCGGCATATGACAGAGGAAATACAAGAGGTTTGGTTATGGGTAATTTGGTGTGTTTAAACAGCTATATATTTGATCCTTTAAATTTACATCAAATTTTACGTTGTCAAGCTCATGAGTTTAAATAAACTCATGAAAGAAACATAAGCCCATATTGTAAACTCATAACAGTTTACTTCTATGAATTAGTACTTATTAAAAGAGTAAGGGAAATTACTTACTGATCCCAATGAATAGAAAAAATCACTATCAGGTTCATAAAAATCATGAAACTAAGTTGAAGTCTCATGTAACCTATATTAGATTAATTGCAAATGTGAAAAAAATATCCTTATTCCTACGTGGCCGGGCTGACCCAAATTCCTAGCTATACCCATAGCATTGCGACACTAACATGGCAAGTAGTGCAGATAAGGAGGATGACATCATTGATTTTGATGATCTCACTTGTATTTTGCTAGAGTTGAAAAAATGGGTTGAGCCCGTTAGGCCAACCCGTTTAAGTCGAGAGCCAGGCCTATGATTTGAAGCCTAAAAAAGGAAACGAGCCTAAAAGGGTCAGCTTGTTTAAGCCTACCAAATTAAATTGTTTTTTTAGTTTTTGTTTGAGACACTCTTTGTTATTTCAATTTCTTCCTATATTTACTTGCAAATATTCTTTTAAATCAAATATTAATTCATTGTCTAAGCACTTGTTTATGTTACTATATCTATTTACCTTTTTATTTTGATCAAACTTATTCCCATTTTTCAGGTTAAACTTGTTTGATTGTTTTCCACATATAAATAGGCTTTTCTAAAAAAAACAATAAGTGTTATTCTTTTGCATTACACTTGTTTTCTTATCAATCATATACCCCATAAAATATTAAAATATGAAAATAAAAAATTAATGAAACATAATTTTTCTTATTCTTATTTTATGCATTATAATATAATAATTATTTGTTTTCCTTCAAATTTCAAAAGAAATATTTTCAATTCAAACACTTATTTCTAGTTGTGTGTTCCGTACACACATCCATATTTTCACTCCTTGAATCATTGTTCTCTCTAATTTCAATATCAAATTTGTTATATTGTTTTTCACATACAAATTACTTTTTCAAAACCAAATTTAAAATTTACTGTTTTAACTTGATATATTTGAATAAACTAAAAATATGTTCAACAAGTCTGTGACCCTCGAGTCGACCCATGACCTGTGGGTTGGCCTGTGGTCAACAGACTCAGGTGTCAAACTACAAGATTGGAAAAGAATACAAGAGTTTATTTTATCATTTTATTTTTACATTAATAATATTTGAACATTATCTTACCTCTCATTACAAATCATGTGGCTACTACTAGAAATAGTTTTTTTGTGCAAATGTTGAAATTTTCTTTCATAGTATGTTATTATCTTAACTTTGTTTCTTCTAATTTAATTTTGATAATATTTATGTCTTAAATTAGAAATTTTATTGCTTCAAGTTGAAAAAAAAAAGGAGAGAATAGCATTTTTGTTAAACAGACTTAAAAGCCCGTGGGCCGGCCCAAGCCCACCAGTTCGAGGGTTGGGCTTTGAAATCAGGCCCTTTTATGTCAGTTGGGTCTAAACGGCCAGCCCATTTAGGCTTGAGCCTGTGAAGGGCTAGCTTGTAGGTCTGAGTTGTTTTCCATCCTCTACCCTTGGCTCATTTTCCTTTGGGTTGAACCGCACAAAAATGGGGTGATTTTGGCAATTGAGCCTGTTTAGGCTTGAGTCATGAAGGGTTGGGCCGACCCAACAACCCATCTATACCCACAGTGATGCGACATCAACATGGCACGAAGTGAAGATAAGGAGGATGACATCATTAATCTTGACGATCTCGCCTGTTCTCTGCCACGCTATGCTTGATTCACCATGTAGTTCGTGGAGAATGACATTGTCGCCATCTAAGAAGAAAATGGTGAAATGATGTGAGGAAGCAAGAGAGTTTAGGAGGACAGATGAAAGAGTAAATGAAAGGGTATTACAAGAAATTAAAAAAACATGCATTTTTAAAACAAAAAAATGTGCACCACACTACAAAAAGTAACAAATGTTAAGTTATTTTAATTATTGTGCTATTTTTATTTTGATTTTTAAAGTTCATACACACAAATTCCATAAAAGTTTATAGTGTTGGACACACTTTACGTATAAATTTATATATATTTTTACACTTTAACCCTAAAAAATTTATTAAAAAAAGGAGAACAAGTTGAACAATATATTCTAATTAACATGTAACATGTTTTTTTCTTTTTGGATAAAAAAACATGTAACATGCTTTTTCAAGAAACAAATATGAAAATGATTTACAATATCAAAATAATTAGGAAAACATGTATGATTAAAAATATAATCATCTCAAGGACGGTGAGATTTATATATTTAATTATGATTTATTTTTATTTTAAAATAATTAGTTATATTTTAAAATTTCAGCATTTAATCACATAATCACTATTGAGATCGTGGATTACATGAACTAAGATGCCTACAGATTCTCCATTTCTTGGTCAAGACTCCTGCCAAGTAAGTCAAACTTTCATGTTCTAACTTAGATGTGTGATCGATCACTTGAACTTAGATGAATTCTTATTTGGTTCTTATGCGTGTGTGCGTGCAGCGGGGCGGGGTAAGTGGAGGGATAAACCAAGAGGGCGTCGACTATTACAACAACTTCATCAACGAGCTATTGTCAAAGGGTCAGGAGCCAACTTTTTATTTTGTTATTGATATATGCTTACATTTTAATTTATTTCTAGACTAATAATTATAAAAAAAAAAAAAAAACTAAATGACAAACGTACAGGCTTAACACCATTTGCAACAATCTTTCATTGGGATCTTCCGCAAGCCCTAGAGGATGAGTATGGAGGCTTCCTGAGCTCTAACATAAGGTGACTGAGAGAAATGAAAATTTAAACGAACTGATTAATTAGTTAATATGGAAGGAAGATACTCAAATGGATGCAGGAAGGACTTTGGGGAGTACCCAGAGCTGTGTTTCAAGTTGTTTGGGGACATAGTGAAGCATTCGATAACACTTAACAAGCCCCATATTTTTACTGATAACGGGTCTGTGGTCGGGAAGATGGCACCGGGTCGGTACTCCGATAGGCAGAATCTTAACTGCACCGACGGCGATTCCTCAACCGAGCCCTACATTGTTGCCCATAACCTCCTCCTCTCTCATGCCACCGCCGTCCAAATCTACAGGTCCAAGTTCCAGGCGTCTCAACAAGGTACGATAGGCATAACCATGAATTCCCGTTGGTTCGTGCCCATGACAGATAGCCAAGCTGATCAGGATGCTGCTTCAAGAGTATTTGATTTTATGTTTGGATGGTAATTAAGCAGTAGCACGCAGTACTTTTGTTTCTTATAGGTCTCTCTCGATTCGATTCCATGTCGATGTCTAAGCATATGTGCAGGTTTATGAGACCGTTGGCATATGGAGAGTACCCGGAGAGTATGCAAAGATTGGTGGGAAGCCGATTACCAAAGTTCTCAAGTGAGGAATCCGAACTTATTAAAGGCTCCTTCAACTTTTTGGGCCTTAACTACTACACTGCTAGATATGATGCCGATGCACCTAACTCCACCGCTGAAGGCCACATCTCCTATGAAACTGATCCTCAAGTCGCTTATGCAAGTATGTATGCATTTCCCATTCCTCATTCTTCATTCATTACTATATCCATCCTTAACTTACGCTACTATTTCGTTACTCGTGTACATACCTTAATATAACTTGATCTCCATAATATGTATTGCATGTATATATGTACGCAGCTGAGCGCGACAGTAGACCCAGTGGTCCAAGGGTATGTACATAATTCTCTTTCTATTATTGTTTCAATTAAGCTGTTGTGCTTAATCTTTTCTACACATACACATACAACTGCAGGCTGCATCTGCTTGGCTCTATATTTATCCCAGAGGAATTAGAGAGATTATGCGCCGTGTCAAGGCTGAATACAACGACCCTTCGATATACATCATTAAGAACGGTAAATTGTATATATATAATCTCCTGACTAGAGATTATAATATAATGCATATCCGTATCCTCAGCTGCATGCATATATGATGGCCACCTTTTGTTCATTTTTATTATTACAGGTATGGACGAGTCCAATGATGCATTGTTGACATTGGGCAAATCCCTCATTGATAGTTACATAATCGATTACTCTTTCTGTCATCTTTATTCTGTAATTTATGGGCAAGAATGTGTGTGTATGAAGCCTCCTCCTTAATTATTTTTCTATTAAGTTCGTTCAGTTAAAGCCATCCCTTATCAAATTAATTTCTCGTCTCTCTCTCTCTCTCTCACACACACAGTTTTGTTGCAAGGTATGGCATCAATGTGAAAGGATATTTTGCATGGTCATTGCTCTCCACTCAATGGTTCAAGAATTTCCGTAAAAAGAGAGGCCTACTTCCATTCCTCTAATTAATTAAGGTACTCGTGCGTTGAATGATTCTCACTACACAAAATACAACTATGTATGAATAAATCTGTATTAATCATGATGGTACTATTTCTTATAATGTATTACCATGAATAATATATTATAATGTAGGGTAAATGTTTAAAATTACTTTTTATCTTTTGTTAAAAAAGCCGTCAACACCAAAAATAAAAAATAATTATAAAAATATCCTTAATCTTTCAATAACATCTCTAAAATGCTATGGCTGTTAATTTTGCCTAGCATCTGTTAATTGCTCATCCAGCTGGGATATTTTGTCTAGTCAAACTGATGATGTGTCTCTCTCAGCCCTCGAACCCCAATCCGATCTTGACAATTGTACCCTCACAACCTCTTCGAATTTAGGTTTTTTTCCTCTGACATGGTTACAGTACAAAAAAATTACCCAAATGCTGTACTTTCAAAAATTTTTCCTTTAATACTACACTTTATTTAAACTCGTTCACACGGTGAATGAGTATGAGAGAGATTCCCTCAAACTCGTTCAACGAGTTTGAGTTTTTTAATTTTTTTTAAAAAACTTTTTGGAACTCGTTCAACAAGTGAACGAGTTCCAAAAGTTTTTAATTTTTTTAATAAAAAAATATTAAAAAACGAAAAAAAAATCATTTTTAATAATTTTTTAAATAATTATTTTTAATAATTTTTTAAATAGATAAATTATTTAAAAAAAATTAAAAATGATTTATTTTTGTTTCAAATATTTTTTTCGTTTTTTATATTTATTTTGATATTAAGTGAAAAGATAGGTATGAAAATCAAAAGGCAGTGTATTTACAATTTTCCTCATTTCTCTCTTTTTTAAAGTACAAAAGGTAAATGAATAAATTTGAAATTGAAAAATAACTTTCGCTTTGAGATGATTAGACAATAAATTTATAGGAAGAGATGAATGGGACATTGAAACTTGTTCAAGAGTGATAAGGTTGTTGAATACCTGATAAGAGAGAAAGAAAATATCGAATCAACATGAAAGTCATTTTTCAATTTCAAATTTATTCATTTACCTTTTGTACTTTAGAAAAGAGAGAAATGAGGAAAATTGTAAATACACTGCCTTTTGATTTTCATACATATCTTTTCACCTAAATATTATCAAAATAAATATAAAAAAACGAAAAAAATATTTAAAACAAAAATAAATCATTTTTAATTTTTTTAAATAATTTAATTATTTAAAAAATTATTAAACATAATTATTTAAAAAATTATTAAAAATAATTTTTTTTCATTTTTTTAATAAAAAATTAAAAACTTTTGGAACTCGTTCCCTGATTGAACGAGTTCCAAAAAGTTTTTTAAAACAAATTAAAAAACTTAAACAAATTCATGTAGTGAACGAGATTATATCCGTTCACCATGTAAACGAATTTGAATAAAATGTAGTATTAAGGGAAATTTTTTTGAAAGTGCAGCATTTGAGTAATTTTTTTGTACTGTAGTCATGT
>QFDD01003830.1:0-19901 GCA_006871305.1 Vachellia collinsii
TAAATATCTCAGTTAATATTTTATTATTAACTATTATTAGGATATAGTATATTTAAGTTAGATTATCTTAGTATATCTTGAATTCAAATATTCAAGTATTTGAATAAAGATATTAGGATTATTTTACATTAATTATTGTAATCTCTTCTTATAAATAAACTAGCCTTCCTAAAGCTAGTCATGGAGAAATAATATGAGTTTCATTCTTTGTACTTTTGGGAGATTCTCCTAAAGTATTTGGCTAGTGAGGATGAGTGGAGCGAGATCCTTTCTCCCTTTTCCTTATTAGAGTTGGCTTCATTGGTTTATGAGTTTAAGATTCTTGCTCATATTCTAATGAAGATTTTTCTTCCATCCTTTATTAATTTATGGGGTTAGATTCTGACTTCATACTTTAATAAGGATCTATCACCGTTTTCTTACTTTCTACCAATTTAGATCCTAACAAAAACGATCATTTAATGTGCCATATGTCTACTTACTGGAGATATTCCAGATTGCTTGATGGTTGCTTACAGTGAAAGAATATGAACTTACTTTCTTTTCCAGATTGCTTGATGTTTACTTGATACCAAACACGTGGAACATTTTGAGATTGCCGTAGATATTCATAAGCCCTGTCATTAAGTCAATGATTTAAAACCAAATTCTTATAATGCTACCATTTACTTCATTTTCCCCAAAGATAAAAACCAAGAAGAATATCTAACTTGTCAACTTGCATAAGCCCTTGTCCAGTGGATAATTTTTCCGCAGCTGAATCACCTATTGGAACTGCTGTGTTCTCAAGAGCCTTCCTCACAATATAAGGACTTACAGGAATTCCCTCAGCCTGCACAGTTGGTACATTGTCAAACATAAACACACTAACATTCAAACTCTTTACATGCATCTGTTCATTATTAGTACTAATAGGGTACTATTAAGGTTTCCTGTGTAACTAACAGTCTAAACAATCAACTACTTCCAACCTAATCTCATACTAATAACACAGATATTAGGTTATAGATATGGATGCAAAATAGCAACAACTAAATCAGACAAGCTAAAACAAAATCACATCCTAGAACCTTCATCGCACTTATGAGTAATGCAATTCCCCCACAGGCTGATGGAGATGCCATTGATGTCCCGTTCATTAGCATGCGCTGTTGAAGAGTCCATGTAGGAACCGGAGCAACAGCACCACCAGGAGCACTTATGCAGACACCAAGGTCTCCATCAGCTGTTGGTCCTCGGCTAGACCTGCAAGATGTCTCCATCAATTATAAATAATAATAATAATAATGCAAATCCAGGTGAACAAAATCGAAGTAGTAGTGTGGAAGAAAGTCATCCAACAAGAAAGCATTCATAGAGAAAGCAAGCATACCAAGTGTATTCGAGCCCATCAGATGGAGGTTCTACCAGACAATGTGCACCAGCCGCCATAGCAGGAGAGACATATGCACCAACACCTATTATGCTTGAAGATGTCCCTCCAGGAGCACCAACAGTGTTCAATGCTGGGCCACTATTTCCAGCACTGCTTACAAATATCAAACGATGCTTGTTTACAGCCTGGCAAGAAATCAACAAAACATCCATGGCATTTTTAGAAAAAGGAAACCAGCAAAGAAAACATATGAATAGCCAAGATGGTAAAGCAGGGTCTAGAACATACTTCATTCACAAGGTCAACAAAGCGTCCATAGTTAGGAAGTAATGTTGGTTCGCCATAACTCATGTTGATTAGATCACATTTATGCTGCAATAATAAATTAAGAAAATGCTTAGAGCCCAAGATAAAATTGTTGGAATATCCAGGACAACAATGCACTAATGTAAAGAGTAAAGCATATTGAAACACCTCCACAGCAGCTATTATTGCCCGAGTCAAACCAGTTCCTGTTTCCATTGAAACTAGGCGAGAGTCCCCAATTTTACAAGATATTATTTGTGCTCCAGGTGCAACTCCATTCAACAAGGGCTCCTAATAATGGTAATCATTTATCAAAAGGTATATCGTTCATTTAAGATTAGCACCATATGAATGAGATTATATTTCAGTACCTTCGGATGGAATGCAGTAGCTATACCAGAAACATGAGTACCATGGGGAGAGCAGTCTGTTACAATACTTAAGATGTTCCCATCATTGTAGACATTAACAACAAATGAACAAGCAGCTAATTTGCTGAAAACTCCATACTTCCTCTCTGTCCTGAATGAATAGGTTGACATTTAAATAATCAGGATTAAAATAATACTTGATCAAATTACATTTCAAATGGTGAATCAAAGGCTATTTTTTAATCACAAATTGTAACTAGTGTCAGATCATACAATTCGGAGGCACAATGGGAAATGAATAAAATATGAAAAGTATGACCACAAAAGATGCTCAAATGAAAAATATAAATAATGACTTGCAAGAGCAACCAAAAAATATTTGTTAAAAAATATACATCTTTTTACATCCCAGTACACGGAAATAATACCAAAAACAAAGCATCCTATCTAGTGACAAAAAAAGTGACGTTTGACAATGTCTTGCATGAACAGCACATAGAAACTTGAAAGCAGGAAATTATCATCAAATTTAAGTGCATCTGCCAATTCCATGTGCGACTGTGTAAAGTAGATATAAACTGAGATGAGAATTTTAATCCATATTAACAGTGCAACCATGTACCTATAATTAGTTAATGGAATAAAGTCAGCAAGCTTCCCACCATGTGCATCATCCTCAAGACTCTGAGTGTCAAGAGCCACTCTCCACACCTCTCCATCATGCCAAACAACAGCATCTATGACAGGCCCTTTGTCATCGTAGCTCTAAAAAAATAACAATAGCCACAAAGCATTACAATTAGAGTTTGGCCAATCACAGAGAAAACATATAATTATCTTAGTTTAAAAAAGGAAACATGAATTTGTGCCTCAATAAAATATTAACAAGAATAGATAAAATGCTTTTTGGTTTTTTTTTCATCCAATTGAAACAAAATTGTTTCGATTCCTTATTCAGAATTGTTGAGTTTTCATCTTATTTACCATCCATAAATAATAGATAAGGATTTAATATCATTTATTTAACATTTTTCAACATTGAAGATGTTATTTTAATGACTGTTATTGATCAGTGAACACTATATCATGTAAAATAGTGAACCTCTGTCATGTACATGGAATTACTCAGTGAGGTCAAAAGTAGTCAAGTGTATTAGTATACACTTAATCATTTTCATCTTAAATTAATTTTATAATTAATAATTTTCCGCATTATAAGTTTAGTAGATTGCTAAACACGCACCCACAATCACATTATTTACCACCTTTTCCACCACTGACCAGTTAACCAAGAGCTTCTCCTTCTACTAGTTCAATCACACATAACCCCATAAGAATTTTGCTCAATTATTTTTTAGGATGTAGGTATCCAATCTCTTAATAGTAAAGATATGCACATTAGTTAATTTTGGCTGCAAATATCAGGCATTTTCTTGGGACCCATTTCTTGAATCTGATACAAGTACTATACGCACACAACAACAACAAGAAGCCAACCCAACCAAGCCTTATCCCACAAGGTGGGGTTGGCTTCATGAATTGCACAGCACCATTGTACTCTATTAATAACCAATTTTTAGATATATATATATATATATATTGCCTGGTTTACAGTTAATTTAGCCAGTTCCAATATCAGGTCTTTTGCTTTGGTTATTAGATATAAATTATTTCGCCAACAGCAGTTCGCTTTATTAATGACACTTGTTAGTGCTGCTTTATAGTTAGTCATCCACGAAGTTCTATCCTTCCTTGGAGGTTAAACAACCTATTGACCTCCTAAATTTGCCTCGCCAAAAAGACATGAGTATATACATAGATAAGTTATTCAGTTGAAGTTAAATTTAGGATATGTCATATTGGTTTCAGATTTACCCAAAATATATTTGATCCTCAACCATTTGCAATACTAAATTAATGATGTTACGAAACAGGATTAAGTTACACAGGTAGAGAGCTGGTTTGTATCAATGATCTTGTTAGTGATTTCTAACAAGTTTTATCTTGTTGGTTTCTCAGTAACTAATTTTGCGGAGGCTTATTACCTACTATACAGCCATTGAGTGATTCTGGCCACAAAGTAAATAACATGGAGTTATTTCCATGGTGAAGCCTAGAGTACAACTATACCAAAAGAAATCACAAGAGAAGCATTATACATCACTAACCACCATAATTCTATGATTGTAACCCATTAATACATCTCAAACATCAAAATCATGAGGAATATGTGGCAGAGAAAACACATCCAGAACATCATATGGCATTAACTGACTTAATTATTTCCATTATCAAAGAGTAGGAAAAGCAGCAAAACGACCAAAGAGCAATAAAATTGATGTCACCTCAGACTGCTTTCTCAGAATGTCAAGTCTATTCTGGATATCTTCACGAGCCTTTTTTAGCTTTGCATCCTCTACTTTGGTGTGTTTCTAGAACATGCATCATAATTTGTCATCCCCAGCATTACATTGTATAGCAAATAAAAATGCAATACAAGGAGACACATGAAATCACAAGGTTCAAAGGAGCATACTATCTAAATGCTGACTTGATCTGTTAAAAAACAAAAATAATAAGCAAATAAATAAAAAAATTCATTTTTTTTACAAAAAAGGGAATAATTGTGTCTAGATGTAAATCTATATTTAAAGGCTACATTTTTAATTTCCTTTCTCTTTCTGTACCTTTTTTTTTTTTTGGGTGAGGGGGGGGGCAATCTCTAGAGTATTTCCACTAAACATACATTACAAATATCAAAACGGGGGCATTTTCCCTTCCTATTTTGTCATGCAAGCAAATAGAAAGGAAACAGCCAGGAAGAAAAGGCAAAAATATAATAAAATTATGCATTAATAACAAATCAGTTGGGTCATGTGTGTTCCAGGGAATATGAGAAATCTGCCTGTATGCCACACTATTCGTGAGCCATGAATGGTGCGGTTTGTTAGGATTTTGACATTATATATAGATTTACATGCATGATACATATAACAACTTGCCTTCATATTTATTCATCTATCCCACACAAGTTGTTAGAGTTGTGAGTGCATTGTATATAATTTGAAGCACTATCATATTTAACCAAGATCACGCAAATTCCAAAACCTTGTCAAAATCATCAAATTCTTTAACAGTCTTAGCAATTTCCTCCTGGTTTTTCTCGTCCCACTTTTCCTTTCTTTCTTTCTGCAAATGAAAATTTGAAGAAGGGTAAGGAAATTTGCAAACGTTAACCATAAGTATAATGTCCAAAGAGTAATTAACCTACCAAAATATTGCCATAAAACTAAGACATTACCTTCAACCTAGAAGTCAATGTATCTGTGAAGAACTCATAAACCAATTTATAACCCACATGCCATTCACCAGAAGGATTTTTCCATGAAGCATTGATAACCAAAGATGACCCTGCCCATCATATTTATAGGATTTAAGCACAAACAAGAGTTCATTAGCTCAACACATCAATTATTCATATTAACATACTTAGGGAGAACACAAACTCAAGCATACAGGAGAGATACGGGGCAAGGGGGAAATGATTTTGATGACAAAACTATGAGTACATGAGAAATAAATTAGGGTTATAGGATAAAATACACTTAATATTAAGACTATCATGGGAGTGTTAGGATAAGTAAAATACACATTAATCACTAGATTCAGATGCTTTTTTAGGGTGATCAAAGATTGAGGTGCTTAAAATTGAGGTTGTCCAACTCAGTCCCTGTGCGGCTGCTTTATCAGTCTTTAAACTTACCTCATTATTCTATAATGAGATTATGACGCCACAAATAGTCATTTCAACAATCCATTCAAGGATTAGTTTGAGAATAAGCAGCTAGCAGTCACCGCAAGATGAGCACAAGGAGGAGATTTGCTTAGTTCTCCCATACACAATCATTGTAATTTATTGTAGAAAGCCCGAACCATGAAATTATGAAATATCCTTCCAGCAAAGTGTTTTCCTCGTACTTAGTCAAGAGCTAATTAATATTCTCACTTGCCACCGTCCAAGAGTTTACAATAGCTACCAGTCGATTAAAGAAGTCTGAAAACTCGAGTGTCTTCCTAGCGTATTAACATGCATTGTAAACATTCACAAGCACTGACCTGATGCCCCGCCGATACGACCATCAGCGTCAGCCTTCACCACCTTTGAGGTATCAACGTCTCCACTCCCAGTGCTGAAGGGAAAGGCATTGGATACTTGTTGGTAAACCAGAAAAGAAATTCCCTATTAATGATAAATGCAACAAGTAGCCTTCCACTTACCAGTCAAGGATGTCAAGAATTTTTGGTTTCCCATCAGAGGTAACCTGTAATCCAGCAGCTGCCGGGTCTACACCGGAGTCTGAAAACATGCAAATATTTCGAATGAACAAATAAGACGCCACAGCATCAAACTACCAGCTATAGCATGGCTTCCATAGCACAGAGACACATCAGAATACAAGAAATTTTGATATAAAGTCCAAAAGTTCTCAGTAGCAGCACATTGCGTGGGCACAACGCCAATATATTAAGAAGTGCTACTGAATCCACTTTTATAGATAATGTTAGTCATCAATGAATAAGAAGCGAGGAAACTCTTAATAGAAAGACTAGAGAGAGAACAACAGAGGAAGAAGAACACAAAACAAAAAAAATCGACAGTTAAAGTCAAATCAGTGAGTGATCTATAAGCTAAATGGGATGGAGAGATACCGAAGATAGCGATGACAGCACCGCGGCCATCGTACTCTGGGTGACCATCAAGGAAGCGATCAGCGCCAATCTCTTTCTTAGGCATGAGGGAAGCAAGGAAGGTGGACTCGTTCAGCTTGAAATTACGAAGAGCGCCATTGTTGTTATTGCTGTAATTATCACTATCGTCACAGCTAGATTTGAGAGAAGAAGAGGCAGGCATTGGCTTGAGAATAACCCAATTGCACCCACTCCACCTGGAAGCTTTCTGAGAGTGTTTCTTCCTCCCGGTGCTCTTGCACGTCAGAGCAGTGAATGAGGTAGAGAAGCTTGAGGAAGAAGATGGAGAAGAAAGAGGCAAGGCAGGGAATCTGGAAAAAACGGCTGCGTTTTGGTGCTGCATAGTGAGAAAGGGTGTTCTAGTAATTTCAGGAGCAGGGTACTGGTGGTTCTGAGCTACCGTGCCGGGCGGGGAAGGCTCCATGCTGGTGGCGCGAGGGATTCAAGGACAGATGGTATAGGTTCATAGGACGTATCTTGGGCGGATAGACGGATACGGTCTGAGTGGCGTGATTTCCATACTGTGAAATACTGAAATTACATAACTGGTCATTTTAGGAGAGGCACGGTTGGGATCTACCCATGTCACCCCACTTTTAACCATCGCATTAAAATTACGAAAAATAATTTATATAATTAACTTTAGTAAAAATTGATGAAAAATCTCCAATTAAAGAATTAATTAAATAATGTGACATGTTTAGTTACATAAATAAAAGTTCAGTTACACATAATGCGAAAGTTCAGCTGCATATGTATAAAAGCTCTCATTTTACAATTAGTTCTCTAATTGAGGACTTTTTCCTAATTCTCCCTTAATTTTATTACTAATTAATACCATTTTTGATTCAGTCTTCCTTACAAGCGGCAATAACTGAGGAAAATGATTAAAAGATCAAATTAGAGGGCCTATATTTCAAAACATCACATTACAAAGTTGAGTGTCGTTTAACATATAAAGAATTCGTATTCATTTATAGCTAATTTTTATTCTCTAAGTGCATGCTTGAATTAGGGGTAAAAGTTGATTTTTCAAAACAATTTACAATCTATGAGATAAGCATGTGAAAGGAATTTTAATTCAACTTATATGAACGTATTTTTTTTATCACTAATACAAAGGTTTTTATATACACATACTATAAACAGTAAAAAAATTAACCTAAACACTACACTCTAAAAATCATTTCCCAACATACTGACAAAATCATGAACTTCTTCACAAGGAATATTTTTTAAAAGAAAAATTCAGTTGGAACTTGTTCACACTGTAAACAAGGTCCAACATATTCCCTTTCACAAACATCCCCCTCTGAAAAAAAAAGTTATTTTTTATTTTTTTAAATTCTCCCAAACTAGCCCAAAAAAACTCCTACAAATTATATATAATTAATCAATCATTTAATGTAATATAAAATTTATTTTCCCACCATTAGTTGATGTGTGTCACTATTATAGTTCAGTTGTAATTTCTTTAAAGTCTGTGTTAGAAGGAAAGTAAGTTTAGTGCTTAATATTGCACATAAACTGAGGAAGGGGAAATTAAAAGTTATCCTAACTCTTAATTACAACTGAATTCTAAAGAAATTACAACTGAACTATAATGGTAACACATAAAACTTGTGGTGAGAAGATAAATTTTATGTCACATTAAATGATTGATTAATTACATATATTTTGTAGGTTTATTTTTTTTTAGACTATGGGAGGATTTAAAAAAATAAAAAAAATAACTTTTTTTTGGAGGGGGCTTTGGGGCTTTTGGGGGATGTTTGTGAAAGGGAATATGTGGGAACTTCCAACCGAATTTTTTTAAAAAATATATATTTTCTGAACAACGTAAACAATTTCAGTGGGTTTTACTAACAAAATATAGCATGTTGGAAAATAATTTTTGAAGTGTGGTGTTTAGGTTAATTTTTTTTACAATTTATAATATGTCTGTAAAACAAACCCTAATGCAAACAGACCCTAATTCTCTCCAATAACACCCACTTTCCATTCTTTTTCCAACCATCAGCATAGTAGGAATTAAAAGCTGTAAAATTATCACCAAAAAAAATATAAATCGCTGTGAATTTTTTTTTTCCGCCAATGCAGTGAAATTGAACTTTATAAACCTTTTTGTACTACGTTAGCTGCCTTGCCAAGTTGCCATTGTTGCTCATTAGTGTTCTCTGTTTTTTACGTTTCTTAGTTTTTTCACTGGAATATTATTGCATTGTCCGTCTTGTTTATCTTTCAAATTCAATAAATAACTACTGCTATCTAACTTTGATCCAAATATTAGAGCAGAAAAGCCCTAAGTAACTCTTTTTAGGGTTTGAGTTTTTCAATTTTGGTTGAGGAGGTCATGTTGCTTTTCAAATCCCCTTATATATATATATATATATATATATATATTCAAAGGTACTTTGAAAAGATCATTATTTGTGTTTAATTATATACTTTAGTCATTTAGTTGCTTCCAACTACAAGATACATTATTTCCGTTATTTGTACTTGGACAATATTATAGCCATTGCTTAGGGAATATTGAGGCTTGGAGAAAAAGAAGTGTGATTGGAGAGAAAATGGTGAAACGGTAATTTATTAGGAGATTGACAAAATAATAAGCAAAGAATATAATTTGTCTCTGGTTGAATAAGAATAACTAAAAAGCTATATTTTTCTCTATTTCTTTTCTATCTTCTATTCCTGGTTCTGTCAAAGAATTTCCTATCTGAATCACCTTACGCTTGCATAGCAATATTCCCCATTTCAGAGCATCTCTGAGAAATAAAGAAGCGTGAAGCTCACTATTTCACACCTGCAACAATCGAACTTGAAACAAATCTTCTCTGTGATATACTTTTTAACTTGAAGCTTGAAGCTAAATCTTCAATCCAATCCAATCTTTTCATCATCCTGCAACAATTTAACTTGAATCAGATCAGATATATAAATTAACAGTTTGGTCCTAGGAATATGTCTTGTCCATATAGGGCTACATATTGTATATTAATCATTTAACCTGTTTGTCAAACAAGGTATAGATGTCGAATGGACTAAGAACCAACTTTATTTTAAGGGAGATTAAAATTAATCTGGCCCATCAATTCAGAATCATTTTGTTATTAAATTTTTATAAAAAATGGAATTTGTAATCAAAATGATTTACCTGAGCCTGCGGTATAAGATTATGACAAGTTTTATCGCATGGATATGCGCAGTCTATTTCCTTGGTTCGGTCTCTACCAAAATACCAATCTCCAACTGTTTCCGCAATAGTCTGCAGAAGAGCAGTTCACAAGTTATTAAGAAGAAAAGCTCTCTTTTCACCCAAAGAAAGAAAGAAAGAACGGAACAATGCTGATCACCCAAAAATTATTTTACACAAAATTTATCAAAATCCTTTTAAAAAATACGCAAAAATCAGACTTGGATCTTATCCGTGATGAAATCTTTTTAATGGTACAGTATTTCACTATTTCCTTAACAAATTCTACGGGCTGTTCTTGTGATGGTATTATTTAGTTCAGAGTCTATTGTCTAATGAGTATTACCCAGTACAGCCTTAACAAGCGATCAGAAGCCAGCCAATTGACTTGTTATGCAGTAAGTGGAAATTAATATGCAAGTAGCAACTTTAAAAAACCACACATGCTCGTAACAAACTTATCATCATTTCTCTGTATCAAAGATCAAGATTGGTATATACCTTGTCTTTTATTTTTGGGGAATCATCTCCAAACCATGTATCTTGAGATTCACTTTGACAATGAGCGAAGCATGAATTAATGAACATTCCCCCTCTTCTTGAATGTATATAGAATGGTCTCAAAACTGCGAGCATGTGGCTCCTAAGGCCTGAATAACATCCAATGAGTTAAGGGTCAGTAAAAAAATCAATTTTATTTTCTGTTAAGAGAAGCATGAACATTGAACACTTATAGAACAGACAACATAATTCTTTTAAAAAAAACAACCTTGCAGTACATTAATTTGGTCTTGAGTGCATGCTGCTGGGTTCATCTTGCAGTGATTCCAGTGCCCACGCAAATCAGAAGAAGGTGGGACCAATATGTGATGGAACTGTTGAAGTTATTTCAAGTTATATTTATTCATCGTAATTCGTGGGTTATAGTGATAAGATCACATGAGGCAAAGTGTCAGGAATTCTTACTTGGAATACATCATAAGCAGAGTTCAAGATGAAATATGGTGTACTTATGTATTTCAATACATACTGAGGAAAGAAGCACTGCATGAAAACATGACGCAAGTCAAAATCTTGATTACTGAGGAAACTGTGAATTTTGCGAGCTAATGATCGGAGTTCATCACAGAAATTTACCAAGTCTGGAAAGAATAAGGACCTCGTGCAGTTTCTGTTTAGATTCCGCTCTATCCCCTGTGGAACAAAAAGTGTCAAGTAAGATAGCAGTTTGAGTTTGCAAAAAGAACAAAATGAGTGGTTCCATTTTCTTCTTTATGCGGTCTTGAATGTTTAGAGTTACATTGAAAGAACAAAATGGCGTCTCACTTGATACACTAAATAAAATAAGACCAAGTAACACACTTCAAATGAGATCCACAATGTCTATATGTGTAATGTGAGTAATGTATCAGAGGTTTACCTGCAATAAAACAAGGCTTTTGAAGAAGTACCTCATAGTGTGGTTCAACGCGATATCTCTCCTGTATAGAGCGAAATGGGAACAAAATGTTAAAGACAGGATATTGAAGTAATTTAATGATGCAGATGAAGCTCTCATTGTATTAGAATGCTCCCATATGTAGAGTGTGAGCTTACCCGTCAAGAAAGAAGCCAGCATCACTTAAGCATTTAACACTAGCATTCCTCGGCAAATAACTAGCGAATCTGTCACAATGATGAAATGTCGCTAAACCCCCTGCCGAACAACCTGAAAGCAAAGCCTAACAAGCAGACCAAAATATATAGTAACTTGTTCTTCATACATCCTACCAATTCAGATATAAAGCAGATTACTGAAGGAAAGCTATTTTTGAGTATTAAAATATGGTTAGATGCCTTGAAGAAAGCAGAAAGAGGAGAGGAATAGCAGTATACCTTGCGTGCCTTGCCCAAACCTTTAGGCAGTAGGTCGTGAATGATTGCTTCCCATATCTTTTGTCCTTTGAAATAAAGCAATGTTGTCTGGGGTTCATTTCACATGCATATATGCGCCAAAAGTCACCAGATAATATTGTCTTAGCTTTCACAATTTAACAGAAAAACTAACTAATTAATTAAATACTCGTTTGTTTCAATACGGAGGGGAAAGAGACAATTACCCCGTTGTTAAACAAGGCATCTCCCGTGAAAGAGCCTCCATCACAATATCTGATCTTAACACGGTTCCAATTGTAGAAATCTGCGCATACCCAAATTCAAGACTGAAAAACCTTCTATATGCCTTGTGTGATAGTGATACCACGCTCGTATTATACAGTTATAAAAGAAACTCTGCATCTAAGATGTTTTAGTTAACTTTTGTAAATTAATAATTATTTTAACTACTAAAAATGATTATAGTTTTTATTTTAATATTGTTAGAAAAATAATATACTTGAGAATAAAGACCTTGTTATTTTGCGTTTAATATCCGGGAAGAGCAGACAAAGCAAGGAGTAAAGAACATGACAAGAGAAACAAACAAGGGTTGAAAGCTTTTTGCAGGAAAGAAATATAGATCTCGTAGAAGAGCATGTGAAAGGAACGTGGAGGGGGACAACCCGTCGTGGAACTTCAATACGGACAACAGAATTTTTAACCCCTTCAGTGCAAACGCAGAGTCAGAAATATTCACACTTCATTTTTTATACATCACGGACCCGTGATCATTTTTTAATTTCTAGGATGTACAGTCATTGAAAAGGAACATCAAAAAGTTGTGCTAGCCTTAACTAATAAGATGCTTATATTAATTCATAGAGAATCTCTATATCCATGTTATATATCGAATTAAATTCTTTAATTGACAGATAATATTGACGCATTTTAGTTCAATTCGTACTTCGTTCTTTCCTCTAATTTTTATGGTCTCCGAAAGCGGGGCCTTATGCATCATCTATGACAGGAAAGATTTAAACACTAAAGCTACGTCTTCCATATCTTATGCTTGTAAAGATAACTTTTTGTCTCAGCTACAACAGTTAAGTTCGATAAAAAAAAAAAAATGGTAGTGTACCTGGGTTGCGGGAGGCATTGTTACTTAAAATGCCAGAGAAGACCTCCAACTTGGTCATGTAGCGAGTTGAACCCCTGCGAGTACCTGCTCTCTCGGCGCATGATTCCACATCATTGCACCACCCACCTCCCTGGTAGGCACCATAAACTGATCATCTTCACTATTAATGATTTAATTCAGTGCACAACATTTTGTCCCGCCTTGGATTTTTTTTCCCTTACGGCTAAACATTAATATATGCAGAGTATATTAAAAAGAGAATAATGCATTAAATGTTAATTCTCACAACTAAATTCACTCGGATTTATTTTGTACTATATATCACTATTTTGTATATAAACGTTGTTCAAATGCAAGGCATCTATTACTGCACAAAATAAAAAGAAATTTAATAAAGAATAAACAATTACTTTGTATTTAAGTTTGGGTTTTGATGCATCCAATACTTTGAAATACTTTCTTGAATTAGATGTATCCAGCACACTAAAGTATTTGTAATACATTTAACATTCTAAAATATTTTTTTTTAAATAGATCCAGCATCCAAAGGTATTTTTTATGTATTGATACTGGATATGCCAAAAAATATTTTAAGGTGTTATATGTATTTAAAAAATGTTGCAGAGTGCCAAATGCATTAAAAATTATTTTAAAGTATTGAACACATTTAAAAAGATATTTTAAAATGTTAGATATATCAAAAAATATTTTAAAGTGTTAGATGTATGTGAATAAACAGTAAATACTATAAGTGCTAGATGAACACTGACCCTACAAGTTTGGAAGGATACGCCTACTAAAGGATAAGAAAATTTAATCAATCAAATAAATTTGAAAACATTTTTCTTTATATTCTTAATAGAAAACGTCCCTAAAATATTCTGAATTGTTTCATCCACATTTGAAACTTGTTTGTTAACCATTTTCAAAATAATTTTTATATAAATCGAAATAAAATTATTATTACATATTTATCTCATATTGCATACAATCACTTTTTAAAAGCTAATTCTAAACAAACTATTGATTTCTTCAAGTAGAATCTATGACCCACCAGGCCGAACTAACTATAACTCAATCGCATATATATGTCCCTTCTGTCACCACATTTCATCATTTTGGTGTCTTTAATTTGCTTCTATTTAAAGCATGGTATGAATAGACTTTATTCTCCATGGCCGCCTTCCATTGGTCTATCCATCCTTTGCTCTATCGTCAAGCGCACGCTAAATAACACAATGGGTATATATAACTTGAACAAACTCTGCCTAAGGTTCAAACATTTATAAGCCTTACAAGGAATTTTAAATTGATTTTTCAGACAATTTTTGAGACATCACACTCGTTCATACTATCTATTTAATAAATCCGAAATTCTAACACACACACACACACACAGTTTTCTTAACAAAAAAAATTAAAATGATCCAAATTATTATTGCAAGTTTTCGTTTTCTTTACCAGCTTAACGTACCGTGAAAATTTTCAATTTAGAATAAAAAATAAAAATATGAATGCTTCAAAAGATAAAAAAAATAAAGCTAATATGTAGAAGTGCAATTTTAAATAAACATATTATATTTAAAAAAGAAGAAAAGGCATCTTATCATCAATATAAATAAAGTTATCATTGTCATCAATCAATATAAACATAATATAGAAGAAGCTATACACCTCTTTATAAATTATAAGCTACACAGATCTATCCAAAGTCCATAATTTTGTGGTAGTTAGAATTAATTTGTCATCAGGAATCTTAGTTAGTTGAAGAGAAGACCCGGTGGTGTCACATGTTGCCAGTTTGTCCATCTAATTTCATGGATCAATAACTGATGGACCGTATAAGCTCTATAAAGTGCATTCATGACTTAAAAAAAAATAAATTGTTCATTACCGAGCAGGCAAAATATTACGCTGAGAATAATAATAGACCAAAATCTTGGATCTTGGCATTTGTTAATTGTTTTTCTTTGGTTTTTAAAAAACTAAAAGTATGCAGATATAAAATATGTTAAATATCCTTAGGTTATCAAACATCATTTGATGATTTGACGAGGGGATCAGTTCTACACATTGTGAACTTGTTAGATAGAGGTCAAGCTTTCAAACAGTAAATATGTTTACGATTTTCCAGTCAACCAAAATAAATGAAGTGCAAATAAAGAAAGAAAATTACTCAACAACCAATTAAAAGTGAGCACGTCATCAGGAATTGGACGGTGTGGGTCGCGCGGAAATGAAACGCTAAATTTCCATTTCATGAAAAGAGTGCGCGCGTTAAACTCCGGAAAGACGACACAAAAAGTGCTGTCGTATAGAATTTCGAAACCAACCAATCAGCATTCTTCGCCCCAAGAATTAAAGACCCGGCCACCACTTTTTGGTGCAAGAGAGACGCAAAAGTGCAAATATAATTCTATTGCCCAACTGCTACTCCTATCAATTTCGGCCGCAATTCAGCGAATAGGATATGCGTGTGTGTGGGGGCTAATATTTTCAATTTTCATGAACATTTTAATTTAATTTTTCTAATTTTAAAATTTTCTCTTGTAGTTGTTTCTAATTTTCTATTGCTTTGGCCAATCTTACCACTACTGTTTTTAAATGTATATGCAATCAAAGTAGTGTGCTTTTCAGCATGCTTGGCAGCTCATTTTTCAAGTCAGGAATGCATATGTATTTTGGGGTTTTTAGGAGTGTTTGACAATTCATTTAAGAAAAATGCATTTCAAGGGTCAAAATGTATTCTAGGGAAAAGAAGAAAAAATTCCTTCTATCTATAATGTATTTTAGATTGTGATTTTAACATTATAAATCGTGACATGAAAATTTAAAGTTATGATTTGAGATAATCCAGGTTGTGACTTAGACGTAAAAATTTCAAATCGCAACCTGATACATTCAAAATCATGACTTATATATGTTAAGTTACCATCTGGAACATTCTAACTATTTTTTATTATTTTATTTTTCCTTAATTTTATCACAATATAAAATAAAAAATATATGTATTATTTAATGACATTCATTTTTTCTTTTCATTTTCTACAAAAAATCACTTTTACAACATTTATTTAAATAAATTTTTATTTTTCAAAATACATTCTAATCAAAAGTTATTCTTCCCACAATCTCCCAATCTAGTCCTTTTATCTTTTTCTCTCTAAAATCGCCAAAATTTTGGTTAAAAACTTGTTATAACACCTCCTATATTTTCTTATTTATTTATTAGCATAATCTAAACTTTATGAAGAGGAAAAGAAGTTGTTTTTCGCCTGAGGGAAAAAATGAACTTAAAAAGGAGAAAAATTCGGCGTACCTCGAACTGTAAGAGCCAGTTGTTGGCTCCGGCGCCGAATCCTCTGTGAAAATGGTAAGCCGGTAAACTCCCATCCAAACAAACTACAAATTTTATTTTAAAATAATCAGTGTATATATTGATTTTATCATACAATGAAATTATAGGAGTTAAATACCAAAGGTTCAGAGCTTACGAGCACCGAGAGCTCGAGCGCTTCGAACCAGAGTCATATTCACCAGAAGCCTCTCTTCCGAGAGTACGCGCCATGGCGCAAATGCAATAAAAGCGAAAAATGCCAAAACGACGACGGATTCCATTTCCGAAATCAATATTCTCTGGAATCGGAGTCTTTCGGGAATGAGAGAAAGTGAAGGAAAAGCGTTTACTCTGTTTTTTTTTTTTTTTGTTGCTTCAGATGTGGGCTTCAAAGATGGAAAAGAAGAGATCTACATGGACTAAAGCTTGAATAAATGTTTGGCCGGCTCATTGATTGCGAAATGGATAGAGTTCAATTCCGATAATGAATCAGCAATGTCGCCATCGGATAACAGCCAAAAGAGTATATGATTATCCGAAGGAGCGAGACCAAAGATTACTGGAAGTCCCGACGGCACTTCGAGGGAAACGGAATCGGAGTATAGGATCCGAGTTGTTCCACCGTTGCGTGAAGAAGAAAAGTACGCGAGACGGGGGGGGGGAGAGAGAGTGAAAGGTGGTTTAGAGGAGAGAGGAATGAGGAAACGTGAAGAGAATTAAGGTGCTCGTTGTCGCATTGAGAAGAAGGGGCCAGAGAGATAAGAGCGACTAAATAGAGGAGATTAAATCAGAGATCAGAAAGAAATTGACGGAAGCTTTGGGTTGGTTCATCAAAATTTGTTAATATTCATGCCTTGTTTACGTCTCTTTTTCAGTTTTTCACTTTTTAGTGTCAAAAAGAAAAATCCATTACTGTCACCACTGCCCTTTTTAACACTCAATTCAGTTATTATTGTCAATAATTTCACGGATTTCCTATACTTAAAGAGAAGAAATATAGAGGGAAAAAAAGTTAAATGACAAAACAAAAAAAAAACTACTGTATATGATAGTGTTATTTCTAATTTAGTTACTTCTCATAAGGTATAAAGTTGCAAATGTATTGGAGCTAGAGATAGAGAATGCTCTATAACGAAAAATTGGAATCTAGATAGCTAACGCAAGGACATGTCCTGTTGCTTGCTGGCCGGACCAAGCTTAGCTAGCATGAGAGTTATATTATTTGGTGAGGCTAGTTGAATAACTAAGGTTTTCTTTTATTTTTTATTTTTTTTGGACTCTATTTTCTAGTTAGAGATTAGAGATTCCAGCTAATACCTGTCGATTCCGTTAACATGTGTGAGATTTTTTTAGTCATGCGAGTCTTAATAATGTTTCTGAAGTTAGGTGGATGCTGAGCTTCCAAGGCAACTTAAAAGGAAAGATGAATTGATAAGATTATGCAACTTACAAATCTAATAATGGTGAGAACTGAATTCCCAACTTATGATAAATGTACAATGAATGAAGAGTAATTTTTAAGCTGGAAGAAGGAAGGAAGGAAGGTGCGTGTTTGGTGGTGAGTGGAGGCTATGTTGATAGAGCACTTGACGAGTGGTGAGGGATTAGGCTTTAGGTGGTTAATCACTGATGAAGATGAAGACTTTGACGTGGTGTTGTGTTGGGCTGTTAGCTAGGCTCAGATAATTAAGCATAAAAATTAAAAAAGCAGAACTTGTGGGGCGTGGAAAAAATGCAGCCATTGTAGGTCCGTTCGGTTGGCCAACTTGCTCGTGACTCCTGGGTTCAACGAACTCTGAGATACGTTCTTTTCAGTGTTTATTTTTAGTAAATAGAAAAATGAAATACATAAAAGCAAAAGAAATAAATCGTACAGCTAAAGTCAGCAGCGAAAATGAGAATCGTTAGAAGTTTAAAAAAACCCCTCAGTTTTATGAAAAGGATGACTGGAAGAAAAAGATTGAAGAAGTGAGTTGATATCGTTTTCCAAGGTGGAACCGAACACAAAATGGGTGAAACATGCAAAGATCCGCCACACCCCGCTTCGGAGGAGGAGACGAGGGCAAGAAATTAAAAAGATAACAGCAGCAATGGAAGAAGAGAAAGTTTTATGGCTTTCGTCCATCAGCTTTCTGGCATCATCTTGCTCCAAATTATTCTTTGGGCTATGCACGATTCTGTTGCAAATCCAATCAACACAGAGATGAAAAAGAAAAAAGAAAGGAAATGGAAGGGTGTGTGGTTGTGATACGGAAAGCTATCCAAGATGCGTTACGATAGTGGGTATGGATTGCAACGTTTAAATTGGGATTTACATGGAAAGAGAAGAAGCCGATTGGCTTGCCAGTTCTTGGTTGGAGATCACTACTATTTTCAGAGTCCACCACGCGCTCATGTGCAGCATGTAATCTATGGATTCTCAACTTGCTGTGTATTGCACAGAAAATATCCATCATAACAGAAGAATAAGTTCTTGTTGGAAAGAAATCCCCACGAGCATCTAAAGAAGAAAGTGTTTTTCTACACACTTTAAAAGAAAAAAACAATGTGTAATACAAAATCACTTAAAATAAATTAATTTAAATAAATATTTAATAACATATATTCGGTTTTAAATATACAAGTTAATTGGAAATTAGATTTTTTTTTTTTAAGTATAGTGTTTCAATTCACTATATATTTCAAATTTATCATATTTTTCATAAAAAGTATTTTTTTTATAGAAAAATAAATTTATATTTATTACAAATAATCAACTTAATTAATTTCATTAATCTATTTAAATTACGTAACTAATTTGTATATATTTAAACACGGACTAGTAGTATGAACCAGTAAAATTTATGAAAAATATTAATATAAAAATTTGTTAACTTTTTTAAGAAAATTAAATAAGTTAAAAACATTATTTTAAAGCATTTATATTTTTATCTTCTTTCCAAATTTATTTTTCTGGCCTATAAACCAATATATAATCTAATAATATTATAGGGTTTTGAGTTCATGTCCATTCTTGATGGACCGGACTATTTGATTAAGACATTAAACTAATAAAATTTCATATATATATATATATTAATAAGGAATTTATTTGATAATAATATTTTTATATACACATATATAGGGATATATTAGATTATTTTAATATTACGGTTTAAATTAATATTTAATCCAATCAATGATACCGTAATGAATATATAGTAAAGATGTAAATGAGATCTTGCTATCTCAAAATATCTCTACCCACTCTTATACAAGGGGCTCTCCCATTGGTTTAACTCATCCCAACTATTGAGTTATCTAGCTAGCTATCTCTCATTCTCCCTTTTTATTGTATTTGATCCATAGGTATGCTTAAATAAATACTATTAAATACATAAATATTATTAAATAATGTATTTGAATTGTTTAATTTATCTAAAAAAAGGTCTACTGCCTCTCACATCAAGGATTGAAGTTAGTAATGTAAATGAAGAATGGAGGGAGATATGCAGTGGGAAGAGGGGAGGGAATGATAGGTGGAAGATGAAGACAGGCTATAAATTAACTGGATAAGAAGAAGAAGAAGA
>QFDD01003831.1:0-12016 GCA_006871305.1 Vachellia collinsii
ATAAGTTTTGATTTCTTAAGTTTCTTTTTGTCTAAAACGTGTATTCTTATATTTTAATAAAAACCTGAATCATTTTATTATTTGAGAGATTGAAACCTATGGTTTGAAATTATAAAGACTAACTAGAATGAGAGTAAATTATATATAAATACTAAATATTGTATCAACCTTCAACTTTTGAACACTACAATATGGCTTTCGAAGCCATTAACATTTTATATCTAGTTAGTAGCTAAATGGTTCTGCAATTTAATTTGCTGAAGACTTATTTAATTATCTCGAGTGTTCAATATGAAAGTTCTAGTTCCATCGCAAAACCACAGATTTTTTTTTTGTTATAAAAATCAGACTAATTAAACTGGTCATTACTCAACTAATTATAATCAACCAGCAACTCAATAACCTAAATTTGTTTACCGATTTATAGCTTTTTTCTTCAATATTTAAACAAATAAAAAAAGTTCGAATAAGTAAATTTGTTTGTGTGATGTATATATGGAAAATATGTTGCCAAGACGAAATTTTTTATGCAAAAAAAATGATTGATACGATGATGGTGTCATCAAGATATATTGCTTAGCAGAATCTGCAAATTTATATAGTCCGTGGAACATTCTCTGATAGATGAAGTGTGTAATATTTATACATACACACACACATATATATATAGGAAGTTAGCCACACGTATATATAATATATTTGATATTCGCATTAAGGCAAAGATGAGGTAAGACGTGAGTGGAAAAATTATATGAGGATATTCCTATTAGGGAAGCATGATGATGTGAGTGAAGTTAGATGAAAATAGTTATTTCCACCTTTTCTTTCATGATAATAAACCAACCAAAAAAATCATCTGGCTTGTGCAAGCTAATTAATCTAAATTTGAGTCATGCTTAGCTTCAATTAGGCTCTTGAAATATGATTCCCCCCCCCCTTTTTGTCCACAAGCCAAAAAAACCCAAGATAAGCAGTGATATTTCTAGTAAACTCAATATCATTAGTTCGGTTTGACCACTTTGTGACTCAACTATTTATAGTTTTTTTTTCCAAATTCACTTTTGATTTATTTTAGCTTTTGTGGAATTACGCCAAATTATGCTTCTATAACTCATAACAATTGACAAGGTTTAATTCCAATTATTTTTTTGGGTATTAGTAACAGAATAATTGCAATTGAAAAGAGTCCCAACAATCATATAGTGACATATATAGTGAAACGATACTGTGGCTCTCAAGAAAAGAATTTTTTTTTCTTTTTAATACCCACTACTCACTCGTTATTATTAGTTAATAATCTATTTTATTCCTAAGGAGTTATGTTTATTCATGAAGGGCTAAAATTTCTCATACGAATCATAAAAATGAGTTACAATTGGCGTTTCATCATAACATTGATATCATTACGAGGACTTCTCTAAAAGAAAAAACTTTATAATTTTAAAAAAAATCATATTTAGATTAGATGATCATGACCATTAATTTTAAGAAGTGTTAATAATAATTTAATAATTTATTTATAAATTTATTTAAATTACTTTTAATTTCAAAAATTCTTTTTGCTTCATTTTCCCCAAAATTATTGGATGATTTTATATTATATGAATCTGTAAATTTCATTGCCCCCTCAATCTGTTTCCTTTTTCCTTTTTGCTTTCTACTCTCTTAGGTGTTCAATGTAAAAACTAAATAACCAATTTATACATATTAAGAAAATTAATTTAGTTAGTCATTTGTAAAAAAAAAAAGGATTGATTTTATTATAATATATTTTTAATTCATTTGCATTGAAATCTCCCACTGATGAAAATTTCTTAATATATATGTGTAATTAATATAAATAGTTTGGATGGAAAATAATAATTTAGAAGATAAAATGAATTAAGTACTCATGCTTATATTACTAATATAAAATCCCTAACTATCTCTTACATATAATAGGGAGTGGTTAATTAATATCTTTGGCCAAAATGATTGGTTTTGAAGAGAAAGGTAAAGTTTAACTACTTAATATTATTCTATAGGTATGTCCTAGCTTGGTACGGTAAAAAACTTGATAGAACACTTGATGGATGCCCAACTCTTTTTTTTTTCTTTTAAAGAAAATTGATTTATTAAGGAAAAAAAAATAAAAGGAAAGTAGGCCCAGCTATATGACCTTAAAAGAGTTGTGGTGCTTTAAGTTACTGAAAAATTGGTATCAAAAGTTGGTGTTAGTCTTTGTCGCAATCATGAAAAATTTTATAAGTAGGATCCAACTTACCAAAGTTGTTTTAGCTTCTCTTTAAATATCATTTCAGTCAATAATAAAGGATGTGTTAACAACCTAAGAAATTGTTTAGAAAATGATGACTATCATGTATTATATAACATTATCTTAATCATTTAATAATTGACCATGGTGTGACGTGATCTATTAGATCACTACCCTTTCAACATAATAATTAAATAGAGTACACAAGCAAGACAAGAGATTAAATTGAAATAAAACTAAAATAAAGAAAAATAAAAGTGAATTTAATGTGTGTGTGTGTTACTTTCTTCTTTTCTCCTCTCGTCCACTTACATTCTTTTTTTTTTTCTAACCATAATATCAACATGTATCTTCGGATTGAGAACATAACTATATGCTATCCAATTTCTATAGTCCCATGTTTAATTTGTCCCATCTTTAGAAGTTTTAAATTTGTTTCCAACTGTTTAATTACATTTACTTTGTCCAATTTAAATGCTTCTCAGTAAATAGTGCAAGCGCTAGAAATCTCACATTTGACAAAAATTAATCCAACTCAATTTTTTAATGGGAGATATATTACTATATAAATATATCCAAATCAACTAAACCAATTCATTTTAAGTAATTACATTCAAACCAAGTAATAAGCACAAATTAAATGAAAAAGACAAAAAGAAACTTCATTTTGTAATTACTCACGTTTAATCACATGGATTGCTAAAAATGGTGATATCTAACATCCATAGTGTTAGATCCCTTTATTTACATAAATGGCAACATGATCAAAGGATAATATAATGTGTACGTAGTTTTACCTTCAACACTACTAAAGGAAGCTCAATCACTCACACTAGGACTACAATTTAAGGTAAACCTAATAAAGCAACCTAATAACAAAGCACCAAGCATATGGTCATACACAAGTAGTCAAAATTAACACGAAAAAAAAAAAGTGACTTTCAAAAAGTTGTCCCTGTGAGTTTCCTGCTAAAGGTCAAACTTTTAACGACAACTTTTTTGTATTGCCGAGAATATTTTATAATATTTAAGATATTTGTGTAATTAAAGTATATATTAAATAATATGTTTGTGTGTGTTTGTATTGTTCTGTATTATATATATAACTTTGCAATAATTATCTGTAGGTTCTTTCCAACCCAACTTAAAGGAGGATGTACACACAACAAGAAGGTCTTAGGTTCAAACCATCGACGTGCCAAATTAACTTGATAATTTGGCAGGTGATATATGGTACAGTTGAGGTGGCATATATGTGGCTACACATAGTGTGTAGGGATTTGTGAGATGAGGTAGTGCCAACCAACCAATGATGTGACGGTCATTGATGTAATTATTATTTCTTAATAATTATGAGGTTGTCGTTGCTAAAAGTATAGTTTCGACATTGACATCATATGTCACCACTGAAGGTATACTTTAAGCAGTGACTTTTTGTTGTTACTGGAGGTAACTTTTAGTGGCGACTTTTTGCCACCATCGAAGGTAAAAGTACTTTCAATGACAATTTATTTTTGTTACGAACAATATTTTTAGCAATGGTCGTTATGACAGTGATTTTTTGGTGGCGACAAGAGTTTTTCTGTAGCAACTTTTGTCATCGTTGAAAGTCAATTGTTTTTGTAATGTGGACCATACACACACTTGCGCATGGATGTACTAACTGAGTAAAATGCACATGGGATCTTGTACATAGCTATTGGTTGATTTGTTTGAGCATGTTTGAATTAACATTTTAGAGAGTTGAAAACTTGTGTTAAATAAAAAGAAAATGTTCAGTTGAAGCATTTTGATATATGTTTAGGACAACTTTTGCCCGAAATAACTTTTGAGGTAAAAATAGTTTAAAAGTTGAAATAGTTGTTTATCCTCTAACTTTTCTTGAATATGTTAAACTGACTGTTTCACAAAAGTTAATTTAAACATAAACTACATTACAATAATTAATTTTTACCAGAAGCTAATTGGAATAAAAGTTATTTTTACCGGTGCCAATTCAAATATTTCTAATAAGAGAAGCATGAAAAGTTCACTCTACTGTATTTTTGCCCTTCAAAACATTTCTGACGGGCTCTTAAGAAACCCTTTTATCATAGATTTGAAAATAGTGTTTTCAAGGACTAGTGTGAACACGATTGAATATGGATTACTCCTCTACCCCTGTTCGAAGAAGGAATTTTTTATTTTTATTTATAAGTCACATCATTAAACTTGTTATATGAATTTACTATATTATTATATTGACTTTAGTCTCATGGAGTATAGTATATATTAAATTGGGATAGAGTTAAAAAGTTATTGAGTTTTAAGACAGAATTAATGTAGTTTAATGTTTTTATTGGTTTATGTAAAACATGTTGGAAGTAAATTATAAATAGGAATAGATGTGTAATTCTTATTACATTTTTTTTTAATTGAATTTTCCTTTTACTGAATCCGAATTCCAAATCCATTATCTCACAAACTCACAAGGCTTGTTGCGTAGAATTAAGGAGTTGTCATTGTTAGACGGTTAAAGTGTGTTAATAGCTTAGGGAAGGTAATGGGAAAGTGACAAGTCATAGGCCACAAATGAGGGATGAGGCAAATATATATATATATATTTATTTATTTGATGAACACAACAAATTGTACTCTCACTCTCTCATATTATAAAATGTAAAAACTAGATAACTAATATGAAGATATTAATAAAATTAGTGTATAGATAATTAGCAAAGTGGTGATAAGAAAATTCATTGAAGATAATAAAACTAAGTGAATTGGTTGAAGAAAACATCAAATAGAAATAGACATCCAACAACAAATGTCCTCAAACCTCAACCAATCAAATAATATCAAAATTATTGGGCCAAAAAGGAACTCAATAAAGGCTCATAATCGGTAACGAATACTAATAGTAAGTGTAAATATTTCAACAATCTCTAATGCAAGTTAATTAGAAGGCTCAAAAACACAAATTTTTAGCATTTAAATTAATCAAGAAGCTTCTTTTACATTGAGAGATGTTGTGAGGTAGATTAACTGTGAGTGGATAATTCATATACTGTCCAGCGGCCAGTCTCAAAATCATTACTAACACTAACTCTAGTGTGGCTTTATTTCACATTACATTTCAATTTTGTTATTTGTGGATTTTGCCATGATTCCATATTATTTTTGGCAATATATAATTGTAAGCTGAAAAAAATTCAAAATTAGTTAATTAATCCTTCCAATCCTTAATATAAAAACTAATTGCTAATTTATTAATATTAAAAAAATAGTTAAATTAGTTATTTATAACAAATGTGTATTTGTTTACCAAAAAATATCCCTTTTTAATTATATGCATTATAATTACCCTTAATGAAAAATATCTTACAATATGCAATTAATATGGATGTTTGGGGGAAATTTTGGAGGCAAATTGGATTACGGTTTTACATTTGGGATCAAAATAAACCAAGTGATATTTCCTTGCTAAGATTAAGTGTTATTTCATAATTTTCAATTAACCAAGCAGTTTTTAATCATGGAGACTTAATTGAAAATAAAAATTGGTTTTGATATTACCATAAATGAATTGCACTAAGATATTGGCTGTCACATGGTAGGTGCATTCAATTTTGGATCACCACCAAGTGACTTAGGGACACTCCTTAATGATTCAACTAGTCCCCACTCACAATAATACAGTCCAAAAGCTCAATCTACCACTACACTTCTAAAACTAACATTGTTAGCTTTAGGAATACCCATGATCACTCAAAAGCACAACAATATTGAATGCTTTAATCTTCCATGCATCCAAATATTCAAATACTATACTATCCACCTTTGGTCTTTTATATAAAAGCTCGATAAGGGTTGACTTTTGTCGAAAATATAATATTCCAATCTACTTTATTTTCAAAATTTATAATTTCTTTTTCTAAATTATCTTTATTGATTACACATATTAAACGTTTCTATCAAGGGATAGTCTCGTTGCTCAGGATTAACAAAGGTATTTTAAAAAATCCAATGCAAACTTATTACAAATGACCAACTTAACTATTTTTTTTAGAATTTTCAAATTAGTTATCTACCTCTCTTAGGGAGACTAGGCAGTATATATTATAAGTGAGACTCATTACTTTTTGACTCATTATTAAGATACTAAGTTCATAAGCCTTTTACATACACTTACATACACCTTTTCTTAATTTATTTTTAATTAATGTGAATCAGTATTTCATCAAGCATAAGTTCAATATTTGCTAGCAAAACTGTATACTGTTAAAAAATGAATTAAAAAACTTATCACTAACAATATGATGGCACACACTTAAGCCCTAACCGGTTGAGCAAAAATAGTGAACTTCCATGCACTCGAGCCATTGTTTCATGCTTGTTCCTATTAAATACTTAAGTTCTAATATCTTTCTATTAATGCTTGAGAGAGTGTGTCTAACTTTAAAAGGATAAGCTGGACTTTATTTAGTTTCAATCAACTTTTTTATTTAGAAGCTACATTGAACTCCAATCAATAGTACTGTCTTACTAAATCCAGATCAGTTGGGGTTAAATATGGCTTTCGATTCTGAATATTATATGGTTTGATTCAAAAAAAACAAAACCGACAACTAGACTTTATTTTCTTATAAAATTGAGCAAAAAAGCATAAACTTGACATTATACCAATTTTATAACTTTTCCTCAAAAATCAATTACTTTCTGTATCCGTTGTTGTTTTTTTATCAATGTAGAAAGTCTTTTTTTTTTTTTTCATTGACTTCTTATCCAACATGTGTAATATACCAACCATCTCACTACTTATTGAAAAAATACTTCCGATTACATTTTTTACAATGTTTCAACCGTGATTGATGGAGAAAGGTCGTTGTTGTAGAAATGCTAAGTACTTGCTATTGTTCTTAATACATGAATTAGATATATTTAATTCTTAATATAAAATTTAGTTGATTTTTGTTGAGAAGATTAAAGAAATTCAATACATTATCTAAACTGCTTTATATAATTGTATATATAAATAAATACTTTTAAATAATGTATTTAATATTTTAAAAGTTTCAACAAAAGTCAATTGAATGTTATATTGGTTGATAGGAAATTTACAAGGTAGCTGGGTTTGGAAAGAAGTGTGGTGAGAGAAAGAGAAAGCAAGAAAGTGGTTTCGGTTGTGGAAAACACTCTAGATGCGACGTTTGCTGCATAGCCCCAACGTCTGTGTCACTTCATTAATAATCATTTTCTCAAGTTCCCCTCTCTCTCTAGCTCTCACACATGCCCTTCCTCCCTCCCTCCCTCTTTGATTATGATTTTCTTTCCTTCAAAAAGCAAATCAAGTAAATACTATTGTAATTAGACCAAGCGTCGTTCTTAAGTTTATTCCACATTTATCCTCCTCCTTTTATTCCAGAGGCTCCAGTGTTGGAGGGTGAAAAAGTAAAGAGAGGCGGGCAAAAAAAATAAAATAAAGAAAAGAAAAGATAGAGAGATATTCGGACCACATATAATAATATATTCATGGTTTCTTATGAAATAACATAGAATTATATATGCACACACACGCTTTCTCTCTTTTGCAACTTGGCCTTCATTTCCTGAATTCTCTTTCAGTTGTGATAGAAGAAGGAAAAGAATTTCCCAGTTTCCTGAGAACTGTGCTCCTGCTTGTAACTCTTTTATCGCTTTTGTGTTTTCCCCTTCCCCAGGTTAGTGAGCAAAATACTGAGACATCCTTCGAAATCCCATCTCCAATGCTTCAACTTTTTTGGGTTAATCCCACTTTTTGATGAGCCTCAAAATGAAAACCTTTACCCTTTTGCGGCTCAAGCCCTATTAGATTGGATTTTAAAACTGCCATGAAAAACAAGTTGAAGAATCTTTGATCAGCCAAGTTTCTCCATATGTTTATGTTTCCTTTTGGAGATTCTCCAAAACTAGCTCATAAATCCAAGGGTTCAGTTACCCGTGGCTTTTACTTCTCAAAAATCGATTCTTTTCTTCTGTGAGTGATCTCTTGATTCTGCTTGAAACTTTTGCAGCTAATAATAAGGCAAAAATTAAAACTTAAACTAAAGCTGAAGCATAGTTTGAAAAGAGAATGAAAGGAATTAATCTTGATGTGTCCTGTCAAATTCTCCAGAACTAGCTCAAAAGCTCCTTCCAGTTTAGTCATGGCTTTAGTTTTTTAATTTCTTGTGTAAGAATCACTTTATTTAGAGCTTGGAAATTTCACTGTCAAGTATGTGAATGTTGTTTGGAGCTTCTTCACTAATTCTTCCTTTCTCTGATTCTTTTGATGATGAGAAATTGAAAAAGCTATCTTGGTCGATGAGCATATATGGGTTTGTTTGGTTGTCTACTGTTGATTCAGGTTTTTGGTTGCGAGGTGGTTGATTTGAGGCCATGGCGTTCCCAAATAGTAATAACCTAGGCATGTTGGATTCATCATCTCCACAGCGAAAGATGGGAAGAGGAAAGATTGAGATCAAGAGGATCGAGAACACCACAAATCGCCAGGTCACTTTCTGTAAACGCAGAAATGGCCTCCTCAAGAAAGCTTATGAGCTCTCTGTGCTTTGTGATGCTGAGGTCGCCCTCATCGTCTTCTCCACTCGTGGTCGCCTCTATGAATATGCCAATAACAGGTATCTTTATATCTTTATATATATATATACATATCTTCTTCTCTCTTGCTTATGTAAATGACTGCTTAGGGTTTCAACTTTATCAATCCTGAAAATTTCCTCTGGGTTTCTTCTCTTCTTTTTTACCACTTTCCTCTTACATCCAGCTCTCAAATAAATCTGTGGGTTCAATTTTTTTTTCTCTTTAATTCTTGAATGGATCTCATAAAGGGTTTATCAGAAATTAATAGTGTGAAAATATAGCTCTGTTTTTTCTGCAAGCAAGATGAACTTGTCTCTTTTAATCCTATTTTCATGATTATTTAAGCTCTCTTTTTGGTAAATTCAATAGATCTGGTGGAATAGATCATATAGATTTAGAAGTTATATAGTTGAGAGTATGAAAAAAAGGTAAAGATTTGAGAAGCTTAGTATGAAATCCAGTGTGAGATCAGCCTAGTTTCCTCCGTTGTTAAAAAGTTTCTGTTTCCATCTCTCTCTCTCTCTGGATCTCTAGGGCCTAAAGCTTTCATCTTTGACAATTCCTTAATAACCCACATCACTAGTCACCAGCTTGGTCAAGAGCCAGTACTGGAGAATTTCAAGAAATTGTCAAAACATCAAATCGAAACGAAATAAAACAACTTTTTTAAAAAATTTGAAAATAAAAGGAGTAGGTCTTTAGGGTTTGTGTAGATTATGCAGGGAATTTTCTCAGTATCAGCTAAGAATAATCCATGCCCAGATTGAGAGAGATTGCTATTTTAATCAAAAGTTTCCAGAAATCTCACCTGCACCCACGTGTAATTTGGGCCTGGGTCAAACTTAACCCTAAAGATTAAGGTCTTCGTTATCCAAATGACGATGATTCAGGTCAGGTTACACTTAATCAAGCAATAAGAAACACCACCTAACCGTACCCCTTTATATTCCTTTTTCTGGTTTAGTTTCTTGCCAACCAATCAGAAACCTGTGAAACCCTTGTCCAAGAGAGAAAACAAAATATGAAGTCAGTTGGTAGTTTCTGGTTTAATTTGATTATATTGCTTTTCTGGCTTTCTGGTTAGGGTTTGTAAAAGGTCTCTAATATATGAGTAGGGTTAGAGAGAATAGGCTTCTCTTGTCTCTTGGTCGAGAGAATCTTTGGTCACGTCACACACAATTTCTCAGTTTCTTGACTTCTGACACGAAAAAAAGAGTATAATATGTCACGAATAATCCCTAAAAACCCTTATTTACTCAAGTTTTCTTGTTTCTCTCCCCTTCTTCATTCTTCTCTTAACCCTCTCTCTCTCTCTCTCTCTCTCTCTCGCTTCTGATTTTACGGTTTCCATGGAGTAAAAAAAAAACTTTTACGATGACAGTCAAAATGTGAAAAGGAAGGACGGAAGAAAAACCAATAAAAGTGAGACAAGTGGTTCATCATAATTGTGTTCACCATTGTTGGTATCGCTTGCTGAGGCATACCATTGTTCAAAGTCTGTGTGTTGATATTTTTGTGAAAGTTTTGGACTCACTCTTCAAAGAGCAGCAAACATAGAGACACAAGCTAATAATGGTGGTGCTTGATGTGTTTGCAACTTTTAGATTTTTCTTTATTTCCCCACCAAAAGTGCAAACTCTTTTTTTAATTAATTCAAATGTTCTGATGTAATGTAAAATTGAAGTTTCAAAATTTATTAAGAAGTGCCATCACCTTTTGTCATATATATAGAGAGTTTGATTTGCTAATTAACGAGCTTTTAAGAAAGAAAAATTACTTCAAATCACCTGTTTTGAATGGTTTTCAAGCTCTTAGTTTTGTCAATGCTTTTTTTTGTTATTACATATGTAAAATGAAGACACTCTTGCAAAAAAAAAAATGTATTACTTTTGTTTATAATATGTGTATGTAACAAAAAATATGTGTTAAGGCCAATGAAACAAGCAAGTTTTTTGTAATTCTTTTGAAGAAAAATGCTGTCAAACTACTAATTAAAAAAATATTAAGACTACTTAAAAATATTTTTTTCATATTAAAATCTAAAAAATGATTTTTATAATTAACTATTAACTAACAGTTTTCCAGAAAATATTTACTATATTACATATATTTAAACGTTTGATTTTCAATTTTAAAATGCATGAAATAGAGTCAGAGAGAAGTAAAAAAAAAATTGAAATGAAAACCTACGGAAACTGGGAAGCCAATGGGAGAGGGTGAGTGATATTAGCCGTACGACTACTGATATAACTTCTGCTATAGCAGTAGCTGAACCTGAAAGTGACCTTCGAAATTAAAATAAATCATTTTTTATTTCATAAAATCAAATAAATTCAAACTCATACATACAGTGTATGTATCTATATATATATCCAAAAATGGATTTATTTGAGTAATGTATGTGTTAGATCGAGGTGGATAATGAAGTGAGGTTGAGGATAACACGAGTTTTATTACTATTAACCACTGTGAAATAAGGATCCTCAAAAACAACTAGTTCTAGAAATGATGTGAACCAATGGTATTGTGCCAGCGTGGCGGACGCAGCCAATCAGTGGCTCGACGATATTAAGGTATCAGCATAATAATCAACATAAATAACCCTAAAAATAGAAACACGTATAAATCTACTATTGTTTATTTGTTCACATCACATCGAGTCAGATGTTTTTTTTTTTTTCCTTGGGACGTTATGGGTATGTATGGTTCAGAGAACAAAGTGAGGTCATTGATGTTACTTTGGAAGAAATGTTAGGTCTTTAAGGTTGGAGAGAGTTGAAAGATTTGACCCCTAATCTCTCCTTCTTTTACGTCACATTTAATTCAATTTTTTTTTATAAATCATTTAATTCAACCCTTGCATGTTTAAGTGAACAAGTATTCAATCTTTTTTCATTTTTATTTAAAAAAACGGATATTTGGGTGATTTGACTATGATGTATGTGTTATAGCTCTTAGCTAGCCTTATTTATGAATCGACATTCTTATAAATGCATAGAAACTTAAGGAAGATGGTGATTTGATTGGCTTTCTATCCTAGGCTCTGACGAGTCAATAATCAATTATTGAAATTTCTAATATTTAATTAATTTAATACTACATTTAGGTCTTAGTATAACATCAATCCCTGTAAAACAGTTATTTGTATTATTAATTATGTAT
>QFDD01003832.1:0-15139 GCA_006871305.1 Vachellia collinsii
CCATTCTGTCAGCGGCGCTTCAAAAATGTTGTTGGCCATTTTCCCATTTTAGATGTTGCAGCCATACACTTTTTGCCACATAGCAGTCACACAGTACATGCAGTACATCTTCATCGTCTTTCATGCAAGTCACACATATTGGTGATGTTTTCAGAATCATACTTCTTTTAATTGAGGTAAGTGATCCACATGTGGCAGCCATCCATAAAAACACCTGCACTCATCGAGATCCTCTCCATTCCCAAATTGCTTTCCATGCTCTGTTAGTCAACAAATCATCAAATCCCTTCAGGTAGCTGTACATGTCAACTACTGAATATTGGCCATGGCATGTGCGAATCCACTTTAATCCGTCCTTGTCCTCATCTCTTCTAGGTGGTAAAACAGCTTGTAGACCCTCAATGATCTCATCAGGTAACCATTTCTTCAATTCCTCAATCTTCCATTCTCCCAAATTATTCACAAGCTCAGCCACTTTAACATCCTTCTGCCCACTATTTAATTCTTTTGTAGACTTGGCTGAGAGGGGGCCCTCTCTCACTAACCATTGATCTTACAAAACCAAGCTGTTCTACCATTTCTTATATCCCACCCTATATTGTTTACAATCTTTGTTGTAAATATTGTGTGGGTGTGTCAAAGAAAGAATCCCACATTATTTGGGATTGTAGGGTCTAAATCTGATAAATATTATATTGGACTAATAAATGAGTCAAAAGGAGGAAAGAGCTTGCACATGATAAAAGTTACTGGAGACAAATCCGGCAATTTTCCCTTACCCTTTATATGCAGGTCAAATGTGTGTTGGGCACATTTTATTAAAGTTTTTTATAGAATGAATTCTTGTTTCAAAAATGAATCAGTTTAATAGCCTTTAATTTTGGATTTCAAACGTTAAAAAATTGTTGTATTTGAAGACATCGTTTTCAGAATCAAAAGGTTATTGTTTATTACATCATAATGGTTTTGAATGAATATGTGCTCATTAGAACGGAAGATTTATGAAGAAAACGTTTTGAGTGCGTTATAACAATTTGAAATGGGTTTTTAACATATTTGAAGCTTGTGACAGTGCAGTACGTTTTCAAAAGGCTTTATGCTTTGAGGACATGCAATATTAATTAAATATTGTGGCTATGTAGTACGTATGTTTCCGAAGCATTGTATTTCAAGGATATTTAAAATCAATCAAAAGTTTAATAGTTAATTGGCATTTAAGCAAATGAAATCTCAAACGTTCCAAATGTTCCTAAAGTTTTATGTACGTTGTTTAAGATTATTAAAGTAGTGGCTTTATGTGCTTTTAAATTGCCTTACCTCTCATGGTCTATATAAAGCCTTATCCATGAGAAGCTCATATACATAACACTTGAGTTTTCATGCTCTTCTCTTCCTCCTCTGATATATTGCTCTACCTACTGAATTATATTATTTTTCTGTTGTTCTGCTCACTCTATCTTACAAGAAGAATCCGTTTAATCCTGAGGAGTGTCGCATCTTGCTTAACCGATAGTTGCAGAATAGCTCTTAAAAATAGTGTCCTTGAATGTAATTCGGATTACTTTATTTTTTGCAAGTGTCACTAACTACAATCTTCTCCCATAGCTCTCCTAATTTCTTCCACATGACAGAGTCCCCGTGCTTCACTATACAGCCCCTTGCCAGCTCCATCTTCTTGCCGTATTTTGCCTCCAGTACTCTTGAGACAAGTTTTTCACGTTTTGCTATTACTTCCCAACCAATTTTGCAGAACAAGACATCATTCATTGTCTTCAATTCCTTCAGGCCATACCCTCCCCCTTCTTTTGGTAAGCACAATCGTTTCCATCCTATTGGGTTTATTTTCCTCCTTCCTTCCTCTATCCCCCATATAAACTCTCTTTGTAACTTCTCAATTTGTTGGCACACTCCTTTAGGAATGTTCTCATGTAGCATGTGATAAAAAGGCATTTGTTGGGTCCCTAATTGCACCAATGTGAGTCTACCTGCAAGCGATAAGCTATTCCTCTTCCATCCACCCAACTTCCTCTGAACTTTTTCAATCAAGAAATTAAATTTTCTGTGTTCTCCTCAGTAGCAACTTATATGTGGCTAACGGAGAAAACCTTAAAACCCACTGAAAAGAATAAAATATTACAGATGCTTAATTAAAAATCAAGTGAAATTATGAACACTCACAAATTAATTTCATTTAAAAAAATTAAATTAAATTTTTTTTAAAAAATGTTAGTGTGAGATAAAATCCCTGCTCTGAAAGATTAATTTTAAAAAGGCGTTGTCGTCTGGACCTTTGTTTTGTTTGATGGGTCATCGCTCTTTTGGAACTACACCCTACACTAATGTATATCTGCTTTCAAGTCAACTCAAACTCTCCTTCGTGTGAAAGCTCTTATTTTATTATTTCTAAATTTATAATAATAACAATGAAGCCAAAAAATGTCGGAAGTTTAGAAACATTTTTCTTGGCTACCACAATCTGAAACATTCATGAGGTCTTTTTTTTTTTTTGATACCTTTGTATGTAAAAATACAAACTCACTCACATGATTTAGAATTAATTTATAAAAAAAATTAAATTTAGAGGAATGAAAAAAAAACTCAGTTAAATTATCCGGTTATTTTAAAAAAAATATGAATACATGATATTCACAATAATTTTGAATTGTTGGCATAAAAATTGAATGATTTAATTTTTTTTATAAAGTTTTCATATTTTTATTACAAACAATTTCAGTATAAATATTAAAATTTAAATTATCGACACAATCATTATTTTGTTACAAAAACATAATCATTATGTCTATGATGTGGATGTCCAAATCAAAATGGAATAGTGCCAATTTTCTTTTATTTAAGTATAGAACATTATATTATATTGTTTACACTGTAAATAAAGTACTGACTCCCGTTTATATAAACAGCTTTTTAATCACTTCACCCGAGTTTAGAAAAAATGGTTAAGTAATTTAATTTATTTAACAAAATTCTAATTTAACTTATTTAAAATAATATTACATCTCATCCTTAATATAAGAGCCTATAAATTTCTTAACGAGATTAAAAAAACTAAATAAATTAATTAATGATAATATATTTCTGAAACATTTATGTGTGTTATTAAATTGAATATCAATTTATAATTCAAATAAATTAGTTGAAGGAAAATGATAAATATATCAAAAAATTTGCTTCCTTAATCTGCTAAAAAAGTTGACGGCTCTTATATCAAAGATTAAAGGTAGGAAATTACATCTTGAAAAATAAAAAAAAGGGAAAACAATGGAGATAAATCCCATTTGAGAAATTAATTGTATAATAAAACTTAAGGAAATGCAAACCCATGAGAATTTTTAGATTCTAATCCCATTTTCAATTAATTTCTCAAATGTGATGTGGATTTATCCCCAATTTTTCATAAAAATTAATCAAATTTTAAATATAAATAATTCTAAGAAAATGTGATTAAAATCTCATCACTTATACCACGTTCGATCCTTAATACAAAAGTTAATTAATTTTTTAAAAAGATTAATGAAACTAATTAACTGATATATTTATTATTTTTTTAAATTAAGTTGCATAATTCAAATTTATAAATAATATAATTATACATATAAAAATTTCAAAATATATATTATACTAAATTAATTTATTCAATTTTTTTTAACGTCATCATAAGAATCAATTGCATTTTATATCAATTACAAAAAGATGAAGACTACTTTTATTCTTTGCGAAAGCGTGTTCTATAACAGCACGAAAAGATTATTAATTTACATTAAATCATGGGAGCAAGGCGACAAAAAGAGAGTGAAAAAACAAGCATGTAATAATTAAGCGAGGCTGCTCTGGTCAGGATTAGAGAAGCTAGAAAAATGTCAGTCACATGTATTATTGATTGTTTTTGGACTGTGATACATATATTAAAAAGAGAGCTCATAGAAACAGCTAGCAGCAAGTTTCAATTTTCAACTTCATCTTCTCCAATCGGAATCCCAAATTGAAATGAATGCCCCCAAATCAAAATCATCCCACTGGACTCTCTGAATTGATTCCTTCCTGCATAAATTTATATCAGTGTTATAAATGGGCGTGCACTGTAGTGGAGCCTACTTCTCCCACCTCACCGTACCCTATTCACCACCATCACCAATCGCCATCCCGTAATCTCTCCCCATTTTCTCCTCACACACAGCTAGCAATCCCTCATTCTACATTTTCCCAGCAAGATACTTGCACAAAATCTAGCGGCACCAGTGATGAAGAAGGTTTGAACACAGAAAGGGAGAAGAACGTGCTTTCCCGAGAACAGCTCACTTGCCGATTTGAGAAGACTTTGATAGGTGGGAGATTTTGGAGTCATTTTAAATCAATTTCTTCGTTGGTATTTTATTTTTTCTGAAATGTTCCTTTCCCTAATCGATGGAGATAATGATTTCTTAAATATCTCGCTACATGCCCAGACTTTCTACCATTTTGGTATTTTTCTGATTAGTTAGGATATGATTGATTCCACCCTTGGATGATGATGTGTGTTTGAAAGTGTGTTTAGTAATGATATATTTTATAGGCTGCTTATTTTCCTCTATGTTTTCTCCTTTTTTTTTCCCACTGGAATTGTTGCTTAAAAATTTGAGTAGCTCCTACTTTTGATGCTTGAACGTTTTGGCATTTGTCATTCCGTTGATAGAAATTTGAGATTTAGTTAGCTGAAGGCGAAGTTGTGAATTTACGAAGCTGTGTTTCAGATTCGGAGCTTAGTTGTTGTTTAGATCTGAATCATGGTCCTATTTTAGCAATACCATTTTTTGAATACGATTATATTGTTCTTTTGTACTTTTCTGCTATGGTTCTAGATGGAAAGTATTTTTAGGTCGGTTGGCATATCACTAGTCACAAATTCTATACCTTGAACTTGATTAAACGTTCCTAGTCCTAACAACGGCAGATATCCTAAATAGAATCTCCGCACTGTTCCTAACTGTTGTCTTCTATCTCTCTGTCATAGTATATTAGGACAGATTTTGTTACTGACGAAGACATTATTTTGTTCACTTCTCCAGACCTCTAAATTGTGCGTGCATGGGCTGATATGTTCCATAGTTGGGAAACATATAAATACAGGTATGGATATTCGAGAAGGAAACTCCACATTTGGGTCCCGCAGAGCCATTACTTCTAGGAATACGTCGTCGTCATCTTCTGTGTTTTATTCAGCCAATCAGTCACCCTTCTTCTCTCCTAGAACATCATCGTGCCATTTATCAGAATCTATAAGACTTGAAGCTTCAAGTGATAACATTCGTTTAGATGTTGCTCCCCCAAGCACCAGTCTAGTTGTTCCTGAACCACTGTTTCTAGTAAAGACTAAATGTACCTTATCAGATGTGCCTGCGTCTCCAGTTGGCTGTAACTCTGGTGATCCGGAGAAGCCTGATTGTATATCTTCCTCAGTTGGCGTATCTGGAACCAGTGCATCTAGTTACTGCCAAACCAATGAAGATGGTTGTTCTGGGAAGAAAGAAAAGAGGAGAAAGAAAGGAAGGAGCCAAAGAACCTCATCAACTCCAGGTTCCATTTCTTTATCTTCCTATGGACTGAGGAGTTATGATGTCTTTATAGGGTTACATGGCAGGAAATCAAGTTTACTTCGATTTGCCAATTGGCTCCGTGCTGAGTTAGAAATTCAAGGCATCAGTTGCTACATGTCTGACAGGGCTCGATGTAGGAACTCTCGCAGGCATGGAATTGCTGAGAGGGCCATGGATATTGCTTCATACGGGGTTGTAATTACTACAAGGAAATCTTTTAAAAACCCATACACCATTGAGGAGCTGCAATTTTTTTCTAGCAAGAAGAATTTGGTGCCTATTTACTATGATTTGAGTCCAGCTGATTGTCTTGTGAAGGATATGATAGAAAAGAGGGGTGAGCTGTGGGAAAAGCATGGAGGAGAACTCTGGCTTTTGTATGGAGGATTGGAACAAGAGTGGAAAGATGCTGTTCATAGCCTCTCACGAGTGGATGACTGGAAATTGGAAGCTCATGATGGCAAATGGAGAGATTGCATATTGAGGGCTGTCTCATCATTAGCTACTAGGCTAGGCAAGAGAAGTGTAGCGGAATGTTTGGCAAAATGGAGAGAGAGAGTAGAAAAGGAGGAGTTTCCTTTTACTCGTAATGAAAATTTTATTGGAAGAAAGAAAGAACTTTCCCATATTGAATTTATGCTTTTTGGTGATATTCTTGGAGATTCAGAGCGAGACTATATTGAGCTTAAGGCTAGAAGTAAGCGAAAGAACTTAATTATTGGTTGGGGCAAGAGCAATTTGTTGGATGAGAGATGGAGGGAAAGGCACATGGGGAATGGCAGGAAGAAAGAAAAAGAACCAGTTGTATGGAAAGAGTCAGAAAAAGAGATTGAAATGCATGGAACTGAATTTGCTCAGAGGTACTACCACTCAAGGCTCAAACGCCGTAGAAAGTATACCAGGCGGAAAATGGCAATGAACACTTTGCATGGCAAAGGAATTGTCTGTGTATCAGGGGATTCAGGAATTGGTAAAACAGAGCTTATTCTTGAATATGCTTACAGACATCATCAGAAATACAAGATGGTTCTATGGATAGGAGGGGAGAGCAGGTATATCAGGCAAAACTTTCTGAACCTTCGGTCGTTTCTAGAAATTAATGTGGGAGTTGAGAATAGCTCAGAAAAGACCAGGATGAGAGGCTTTGCAGAGCAGGAAGAGGCAGCGATTTCTAGAGTTCGCAAAGAGCTTATGAAAAATATTCCATATCTCGTGGTCATTGATAGCTTGGAAAGTGAAAAGGATTGGTGGGATCACAAACTCATAATGGATCTTCTCCCTCGTTTTGGTGGGGAGACCCATGTAATTATATCAACACGCCTTCCTTCCATTATGAACTTGGAGCCTTTGAAACTTTCATACTTATCTGGTGTTGAAGCAATGTCTTTAATGCTAGGAAGTGGCAAGGACTACCCAGTTGCAGAGGTTGACGCCCTAAGAACAATTGAGGAGAAACTTGGAAGGCTGACTTTGGGCCTTGCCATGGTCAGTGCAATCTTGTCAGAGTTACCTATAACTCCAACCAGGCTTTTGGACACCATAAATAGAATGCCTCTAAAAGACATGTCATATAACGGTAAAGAAGGACAGTCATTGAGGCAAAACACATTCCTTCTACAACTCTTCGAAGTTTGCTTCTCGATATTTGATCATGCTGATGGGCCGAGGAGTTTGGCATCTAGAATGGTCTTGGTGGGTGGCTGGTTTGCTCCTTGTGCAATTCCAGTTTCCTTATTGTCCCTTGCTGCTGACAATGTTCTAGAAAAGCATCAGAGGGTTTTCTTCTGTACAAAACTACTGCAAATTCTAACATGTGGGCTTACAACCTCATACACCAAAAAATCAGAATTGGAAGCATCTTCTCTGTTGCTAAGATTCAGTATTGCAAGAAGTAATACCAAGCAAGGCCATATCCAATTCCATGAACTCATCAAACTTTATGCCAGGAGAAGAGAAGTGACTGGAACTGCACAGGCAATGGTTCAAGCTGTTATCAATGATGGATCAATATCTCAAAATCAAGAGCATCTATGGGCAGCATGTTTTTTATTATTTGGATTTGGCAATGATCCTGTGGTGGTAGAGCTAAAGGTGTCTGAACTTTTATATCTTGTGAAAAGAGTGGTTCTTCCCCTTGCGATTCACACATACATTACATTCTCTCGATGCACAGTTGCGCTTGAGCTTCTACGCCTGTGCACCAATGCATTGGAAATCGCAGACGAGGCATTTGTTGCTCCGGTTGAGAATTGGTTTGACCAATCAGTTTGTTGGAGGATTATCCAGAGTAGGACTAAGGCTCAGTTGAATCCTTGCCTTTGGGAGGACCTGGCATTATGTAGAGCCACTGTGCTTGAGACTAGGGCCAAGTTAATGCTTAGAGGTGCACAATTTGATGAAGGAGTTGATCTAATTAGGAAGGCTATTTATATCAGGACTTCAATTTGTGGGGAACAGCATCCAGACACCGTATCAGCTCGTGAAGCATTAACCAAACTCACCAGGGTCATTGCCAATGTCCCGATACATCCTTCTTCTTAGGTTCTCTCTCTATCTTGTGAGAAATTCCGTAATTTACTTATACAAAATGGTCTTTTAATAATTAACCAAACTTCTGTATGCTATTCAAAAACATCTGCAGCATTTTGATGAGATAGTACATTTCAGAATGGTGTACATAACTTTTGTTATTTGGCCCATATATTGCCTTCACTATATGCTTCAGTATTTCTAATGTAAGATCCAATTATGTAGCTAGGTACTGGTTATTCATCATGTAGGTTGAAGTGTTTTTTTAGAATTAATACACTCTTTAATCCTTTAAATTTACCCTGATTTTGGTTTTGGTCCCTTAAAGGGTAAAATTGTTCAGGTTTTTATTACATTATATGATATATAATATTTTAAATGAAAGGAAATTTGAGAGACCAAAACTTATGGTTTGAAACTTGAAAAATCAAAACCAAAATTAAGATAACATTGAAGGACTAAAGATTGTATTATCCTCCTCTATTTTTTTTTATATAACATTAACCCCCTTTTTGAATCTGATTATATGTTAACTTGCAGATGAGCTCTCCGAATTGCAAAATGGTTCCATATTCACAACATTAGCTGTTTGAAAGGTTTCAGTTATTTCTCTTGTATCTGAAGACCTGAGATGATTATGCAGTTAAGCTTTAAGGCAACAAACAAGATTAGCAGCACCATAGGACTAGAATTTTTTTTTTTTTTTTTGGTTATTTTAAATGAAATGAAAATCATATAGTATCCTTATTAATTATTGAAAATTTTGAAAAATACATAGTAATTAGTGAGCAGTGAGTTAAAAGATAAATAGAATTAAGAAAATTGTATTAGTGCCGTGATTAATTTGATGTTTATGTTATTTTTTTATTTCACTTTATTTCTATTTCAAAATTATTCAGATAGTAATTTAAATATGATAAAGTTATTTGCTCAAGTTAAATTTCAGTGACTCAAAGTGATTCGAAGATATTATGGAAAATAAAAAAAAACTATAAATTGAGAAAGGATATAGAGGTTTTAAAAGATTTGATAATGATAAAGAATTGGGAGATCTCAAAATGAGATTTTAGAAATTGAAAGAAAAAGACAAAATAGAAGGGAAAAGGTTGAAATGCCCTTAACAATTTCTAAAAATTCCCCAAAACATTTTGTTGGAGACACCGTCGGGAACGATCGTCAACCTCCAACGCTGTAGCTCTGGTGATTAGTCATCGATGAGTTGGCTATCAAAGGGGGAAATTATTGTGGCAAGTGGTAGAGGTGGGATTTGAACCCAATGCCAAAAACATTGGTGGCCATTGGTTCACAAATGCATTTCAATATATATAATATAAAAACAAATATAAGTAAACTCATTTATTTTGACTCCAATGCATGCGCAAATTTTGTTAAAACATTCCTCATATTTCATTAGGTATTATGAACATTTATACAAGTAAATCTACATTTTCAAGTTATTTATAAGTTTTGTACAAATATTATCAACATTTCATTAAATATTACTAATTTTTGTTTTCCACATAATTCACACTTTTAGATCATTTACAAGTTTTATTTAAGCATTACCAATATTTCATTCAATATTGCTAATTTTTATTTACCAAATAACAAATACAAACTTCCAAGTCATTCACAAGCTTTTCATAAGCACTTCTTCTATTTCATTATGTATTATAAACTTTTATTTATACAAGTAATAAATCCACAGGTTATTTACAAGTTTTACTAAAGTATTTCTCACATTTCATTAGGCATTAGCAAACTTGTAAATGACATAGAAGTATGGATTTTTCACTTGGTAAATGAAAATTGGTAATATTTAATGAAATGTTGGTAATGTTTATACAAAACTCATGAATGACCTGAAAGTGTGTATTTGTTACTTGGATAAATAAAAGTTGGTAATACTTAATAAAATGTGGAACATGATTATATAAAAACTGATAAATGACTTGAAAGTGTGGATTTGTTACTTGGTAAATGAAAGTTAGTAATATTTAATGAAATGTTAATAATGCTTATGCAAAACTTGTGAATGAACTGAAAGTGTTGATTTGTTACATAGAAAACCAAAATTGGTAATATTTAATAAAACGTTGGTAATGGTTATAATACATAATAAAATATAGAAATGCTTTACTTATGAATATTGAAATGCATTAGTGGCCCAATGGCCACCAATGTTTTTGACATGCAAGTGGGGTTGAGTTCAAATCTAGAGGTAGGCAAATGGGACAACCTTTCACAGACTCAGGCTTAAATGAGCTAGCCTGTTTAAAGTAAAAGGGCTTAATCTCAAAGCTCAGCCCTCAAAATGATAAGCTTAGGCCAGCTTGCTTACTTTTAGCCTCGTTTAACAAAAAAAATTATATTTTTATTTTGTTATAATTTAAAGTAATAAAATTTTTAACTTAAGACATAAGTATTATCAAAATTAAATTAAATTAAATAAAGTTAAGATAATAATATATTGTGAACAAAAATTTCAACACTTGCACACGAAAACTATTTTCAGTAGTAGCCACATGATTTATAATTAGAAGTGAGATAATGTCTAAATGTTATTGATGCAAAAAATAAAGTGACAAAATAACATTTTGTATTTCTTCCCCAATTTTCCAGCTTGGCACTTGAGTCCATTGGTCACGGGCTTAGTTAACATATTTCCAAATAGATAAAGTTAAAACACTAAAATTTTAATTTGATAATTGAAAAGTAGTCTATATGTGGAAAACAACAAGAGGAGTTTGATATTGAAATTGGAAAAAATAATGATTTGAGGAGTGAAAATATGTATGTGTGTATATTTATATGATACACACAAGAACTAGAAATAAGTGTTTGACTTGAAAAGATTTCTTTTGAAACTTGAAAGAAAACAAAAAGTTGTTATAGTATAATACATAAGATAAGCAATACGAAAAATTATGTTTCAACAACATTTTTTTTTCACATTTTTATGGGGTATATGATTAACAAGAAAATAAATGTAATGCAAAAAAAATAACACTTATTTTTTGGTTCTTGAAAAGGCTACTTGTACGTAGAAAACAATCAAACAAGTTTGACATGAAAATTGGAACAAGTTGTGATCAAAATAAAAATAAAGAAAAATGTAAAATTTAAAAATAAAAAATAAATAGATACAATAATAGAGACAATTTATTAGAAAATGAATTAATGTTTGATTTAAAAGGATTTGTTTTTTAAACTTGCAAGTAAATATAAAAAAATTCAAATAATAAAGAGTACCTGAAACAAAAAAAAATTGGCAAGCCTAAATGGGTTGGCCCATGGCTCTACAGGGCAGGCTCTTTTAAGCCCATCTCTTTCTTTTGACTCTAAATTACAAGCTCGACCCTCGACTTAAATGGATTGGCTCAATGGGCACCGCCATTTTTTCAACTCTAATGAAATCCCACCACCACCACTTGGCAAAATGATTTCTCCCTCTAGCAGTTAGTTTATCAGTGGTTGGTCACTGGATAGGGAGCTCAGGCAACCAATGGTCAGCTGCAAGCGATATCTCTAGCAAAGTGGTTTGGGAATTTTTAAAAATGGTTAAGGGTATTTCAATATTTTCTGTTGAGATAATGTTTTGATGATGACAAATGTGTTGTTGAACTTATATTTAAAATTCATTGTTTTCAGAAAAATTTTAGTGATCTTCAAGTTTTAATGAAATTATTGTGAAAACTCGAGTTATAAACTTTAAACTCGAGTTACAGTGTTTAAAAATACTTTCAGAATCCCAAAATTTCAAGAAAACTCAAGTTCTGGTTGAAGTTCTGTCGAAACTCGAGTTTTGGGAGTCGAAACTTGAGTCTCGGGTTTTGAAAAAGCTTTAGAAATGTAAAATTCTCAGTAGAACTCAAGTTTGAATAAAAGTTTTCTCACAACTCGAGTTTTGTGTTTAAGAACTCGAGTTTCGAGTGTTGAAAGTGTTTTAGAAAATCAGAACTCTCAGAGAAAACTCAAGTTATGTTGGAAGTTTTGGTGAAACTCGAGTTTCATTTTAGAGAACTCGAGTTTTGGGCTTTGACGATTAGTTGAACTAAAAACTTCTTTCCAAAACTTGAAGTTTCAGTAAAAGTTTTGATGGAACTCGAGTTATGAGTATCAGAACTTGAGTTTCGAAGAGAGAGAATCAAAACTTCCTTCACAACTTGGAGTTTCAACAAAAGTTTTGGCATAACTCGAGTTTTGGGAAAATAGAACTCAAGTTTCGAGCTCTGAAAAATTCTTAGACAACAAAACTTCTTTCCAAAACTTGAAGTTTCGTTAAGAGTTTTAGCATAACTCGAGTTTTATGAAATGGAACTTGAGTTTTGAGATGGAAAATGTTCTAAACTCAAAACTCTCAAGGAAACTTGAGTTGCAATGAAAGTTATGATTTGAAAATGGCTAAAACTTGAGATTTTGGTTAATGGAACTCGAGTCTCGAAGAGCACAAAATTATTTTGTCTATGGAAACTTATGAAAACCCGAGTTTTAAGTTCTATAACTCAAGCTTTATCAAAACCCCTATTTAAAACTCGAGTTACAACAAAAGTTGTGTAAATTCTACTTTGAAAATCTTCAATAACTTGAGTTGTAAACAAGCAAAACTCGAGTTTTCTTTTTCTGACATTAACGCAACGTGTCAGAAGCTTTATATTGATCTTAAATCTTTCCTTATTTATGCAACATTCATTTAAATCTCACCTACCATCATAAATGCTTAACTGCCTTGTTTATTAACAAGGAATGAAGTTCATATTGCCTAACCAGAAAGAGATTCAAAGGACAAAAACGCAGAAAAACATCCTACATACTGTCAGAGGCATATATTGCGGGACGGTGAACGAAGACGTTGGGTCTAACGAAAATTTAAATGTTTCTAATGGATATTTAATTCTTCTCACTTATAAAAGGCAAAGCATTCAAAGTTTTAGAGGACAGAGAACGCACTTACGAGAAAAGCGAATTTATTATTTCATCTACCTTTTCTGTTTTCATTCTCTCATACTTAAGAGCTTCAGTGATTATCATTAAATTCTCAGAAAGGAGAATATATCTGTTTATTTATTGATTCTGTGAGAGTGACTCAAGGTTGGAGAATCTTGAGTGGAAAAAGACACGAGCAAAAGTGTCGGTGGGATAAATAGAGTTAGGAAGGGGGAGAGTCATTCTTTTGATTTACTGTAATCTTTCGAGATTAGTGGATTTGAAAAGCTCAGAGGATTCTGAGGACTGGACGTAGGTCAAGAGGACCAAACCAGGATAAATCTCCTTGTCCATTTTCTTTCATACTCTGTTTTACGTTTCAACGGTTGAGAAAATTTTTAAACAGACCAATTCACCCCCCACTCTTAGTCAAATCCTATCCTAACATTTTCCCTCCTATTTTGTTTTTTTCTTCCAATTTCAAAAACCTCATTTCAAGGTCTAACCCCTCTGTCCTTTCTCAATTTACAAATTCTTTTTTTGGGACCTTCCATGGATATTATGAATAAGTAATTTTAATCATATTTTTATTCCTATTTTCATTTTTTGAATTTTAAAAATTATTTTATTACTCATTCCTGTCCTAAATAAAAACCCCTGTTTGTAATCAATTTGCATTACAAATTTGGTTTATATTTAGGGCCGGAGAGAATATTACATTTAATATAATTTAAATATTCATGGGGACGCCAAATTTATATCTAAATTTATTTTTAATTGCAAGTTTGAGTGCCTTATAATACCTTTCTTAGCTCTGTGTTATTACTTATTAGAGATTTTAACTAATCATTTATAACCTATGCTTAAACTAGAATTGGTCCACTATTTAAATTTCAAAGTTCCCACTTAAGTTACTATTCAATTGGTAACTTGAAATTTTGGTCCAATTTTGAAAATTCACAACTTATTCTAGAAAATATAAAACCAAGTTATTAAATCATAGACCTCTGCTCATCAGACCAGAAGGAGAGAATAGGCCCCACAATGCTCCATTTCGATTCCTTGCTTCATGGACTTTACATCCGGATTTCAAGAACTTGGTAACCAAATCTTGGGCTACTGGCAATAGCTTACATGACAACATTACTGCATTTAAGAATGCTGCACAAATTTGGAATACAGAGATTTTTGGGCAAATTGGACAGCAAAAAAGGAAGCTTAGAGCCAGACTACGAGGCGCCCAAAAAGCTCTTGAACGTAGTCCCTGCAATACATATCTAATGGAGCTAGAAAAGTCGCTGCGCACAGACTATGAAAATGTTTGCCTCAAGGAAGAACTCTTATGGCTACAGAAATCTCGGAGCAAATGGCTAAATGATGGCGACAGAAATACACATTACTATCATACTAAAGCTTTGATCCGCCGAAGGCAAAGTAGAATCCATATGTTGAAGACAGATGAAGGTGGCTGGGAAGCGGATCCTGATAAACTGAGGGACATGGCATCCAACTACTTCTGAGTTGTACACCACTGATCAAGTCGCAAGGCCACCTTACAACTACACAGGTATGTTTCCTTGTCTAACTGACTCTTGGTTAATTTTCCTTAATAGGCCTGTTACGAGAGAGGAAACTAAAATAGCACTGTTTGATATGTCCCCACTAAAATCACCCGGAGTGGATGGTCTTCATGCACTGTTTTTTCAGTCACAATGGGAGATTGTAGGTGATTCTCTTTTCAATGAAGTGAGTGCAATTTTTAAAGGAGGTAACATTGATCCAAAGCTTAATCGTACTCTGATCTCCTTGATTCCTAAGAATGAAGCACCTCAACACCTCAAGGAATTTCGTCCAATCAGTTTATGTACTACGGTCTACAAATTGATTACTAAAGTCATTGCTAACAGATTTAAGGAAATTATGCCTTTGCTCATTTCACCTTACCAAGCCACCTTTATCAAAGGGCGGAACATAATAGACAATATCATTGTAGCCCAAGAAGCGATACACTCCATGCGTAAGAAAACTGGAAAAGGAGGATGGATGGCGATAAAAGTTGATCTTGAAAAAGCCTTTGATCGAATTCAGTGGAA
>QFDD01003833.1:0-18121 GCA_006871305.1 Vachellia collinsii
AAAGCAGAATCTCAAGCTCTTCGATTTTAATACTGGTTCCAGCTCCAAATGTACAGTACAGGAAACATGTACTTATATATATATTCACTTTCATAGACCCATTCTCATATATATATATATATATATTTCCATATACGCTTACACGGACATACACACACAGAAATTAAAACCAGCACTTGAAATCTCTTTACAACCCAAACTTGTGCTGAACTTAATTTCCAACGCATCCATATATATAACTTATCCCCTTTCAAACCTCCAGAGTACTTTAATATGTGTATATATATGTCCTAATTCCAGGCTTCAAACACATATATATATTGAGACTTGCACAGCCACGCATATATATAAATATATATATTTTCCAACACTTTCTTTTCTCTCTGTTTGTTTTTCCAACTTCCAGGATACATATATACATATATTCCGTCACAGCCACACACACCCATATATATATCTTATTCGTAAACCCACTCTTATTTATATATATATTTCTTTTATACTTACAAAATGCATACATATATAGACATGCATGCATTTGTATAAATACCTCCCAGTAATTTTTAAAACCATCAACCTCAGATTATCCAAAAACACCCAAATCCCATTTTCTAAAACCAAGGTCCCCTTTCTCTTCGGTTCATCAGTTCCAGCAAGATGCACATCTAGACATGCAGCAACTAAACTGACCTGATAAAAGAGGAAAATCAACGTGCATGTCCTTATTCATTATGTTCACAGACCCAAACTTCATCTTCGGACCTAGAGAACTCACGTTGAAGAAGAACAAAAAATGAAGCTTTGTTTCCAGCTTGAGGAACCATGGATTTGAACTTCCATTATGCAAATCGATGACGGAAAAAAATTAATTCGAAGACGGAGATGAAAGGGGCAGAGCTTACCTAAACTGAACTCCTCGGTTACTTGCGTTTTCCGGTCACTTCTTTGGCGGTGGTGGCTCCCCTCTGTTCTCGCTTTCGCCATGCCTCACTCTCTCTCTCGCTCGCTCTCTCTCTCTCTCTCTCTCTCTCTCTCGGTTTCTGTAGCTGGTGAACGAAGTGAATGAATGAAAGAGAAGACAGGTGCAAGCGTGGGAGAAGCTGAGGGAAATGAATTAATGAAGGAAAGGACAAGTTGAGGACGTGTGAGAAGGAGGTTGAATCCTTTGGCCACGTGGGTGGCATGTGTTAGCTGCTGTGAACCCTTTATTTTTTATCATTATTGTTATTATTATTTCAATAACTCCAGCTGGCCAAAAGTTGAAATATTACATATTGAAGTTAGACCGACTATATTAAAATAATATAATTTAATAGATTATATTTTATTTTAAAAAAATTAATAGATAAAACTTGTAATATTATTTTATTTTACCAATGTTTTAAATTTTTAGAGTTTAATTAAATATCAGTAATAAAAAATTGGGATTTTATGAATTAATTTTATCTCATACATAAATTTGTTTAAATAGAAAACAAAAAATTAAAGACTAATTTTGTTACCATATTTTTTTAAAAAAATTAATGAACCAGATCATCACACTCTGATTCCCCTTTTTTTCATTGTTTCTAACTTTTATTTTTTATTTTAAAAAAAAAAGGTGAACCGGTTGAATCACGAGTTCAACCGGTTCGGCCGATTCAACACCAGTTTAACCGGTTCAAACTGGTCACCGGCTCAAATGGTCAACCGGACCGGATCAATGGCCGGTTCACCGATTTTCGACTGGTCCGGTCCAGTTTTTAATTTGAACAATGCGTTTAGGTGTCTAAAGATGTAGCGATAACTAATTTTAACTATAAACTCTTAGATCAATTCTTTATATCTTGCCATTTGATAGCGCAATGCCAATGAATGATCAAGTAGGATGCTTATATCGTTCACAAAAAGGGTTTATTTAGCCAAAAGTGCATTGATCTTACTAATGTTGTCTAGAAACTAAATTAAACCATCTTTCATTATGATTTTGTCAAATAAATAGTTGTCTAGAAACTAAATAAAGTTTAACAAAGAACAATAATCGGCGGATGACGGCTAATGTTCCTAAATAGAATCTGAGTCAAACTCTACTCATATTATTACAATAAAAGCTAAGTTGCATCCAAGCACTCCAACATCCAATGTTGTCAAACTCCTGAGGTGAATATTTAAGTTTACTGTTTTTACAATTCCACCCTATAAAAACTTGCCAACTCACTATTAAACCCATGCTAACTATCATACTCGGTTAAACTAATAAATTTATTCACCAAGCTTTTTTTGGATTTGATTATGATTAGTGACTTGACATATACAATTAATAGAAATTTCTTTGTTGAGTATATAAATCATGGATGTTCATTGATATTTAATTTCAATTATTTGAATTTTAAATATATTTAAATCAAATTGTTGTCATTTGTTATATTTAAATTATTTAACTATATTCTTTTAATAATTGTCTATTGATAAAAGTAAACTCTTACAAATCTATAATTTGAGTTTACAATATCGGAATTTACATCTTTGTCATAAATTAGTTTAACCTCGTGTGTTTGACAACCTTGCCAAGATCCTATATTGTTTTTCCACGAGCACTTCATAAAGTAATTTTTTATGTGTTCATTAATATTCTAAAGTAAATATTTTGTAATTTTATAATTTTGGTCTTAAAATTTTTTTTAGAGCAATAACACTCTAAATTTAGGATACTACCGCAACTCAATCCTAATAATAATAATAATAATAATATGTAGGAAACATAAATTGGAATCAGTAAATTTATAGTTTAAAAAATTTATTTATGTTCATCTTCTTTCCTAATTGGAAAATCAATTTTCATTTATTGTTAAGTGCTTCCTTTGTGTTAGTTAGCATGGTTGCCACATATTGAATCTAATATCGATTTATTAAAGGACACTAAAGGAATTAATGTAATCATATTAACAAATTATATTTGATATTTTAGCATTTAAAGTTTTTTTTCTTTACATATAAATAATACTTTTTAGAGGGAAGATGTTACATTTATTTTATTCTTTCACCAAAATACACACACACATATCATGACACACTCAAATCAACTTAATATTTACTGTTCTCATCAAATGATAAAATTTCTCAGATAATAAGGGATGAATAATGAAGAAAACTGACAAACAATATATTTTCTAGAAACAGAATTGTTTCATTCACTGAACTTGTTCCCGTTCTTCCTTCGGTCACATTTCAGCAAGTTAGATCAATAAGGCTCTTGATTTACACAAAACAACTTTGGCTAAGATATGGCCATTGTCATTCGCGTTCTTTATCGGAGTTAACTCACACAGATATTATTGGGTACATCAATATTTTTTAAAAGATATTAAAACCTTAATATTTACCAACCTTATTATTAATTAGGTTAAAGTATAAATTTTAGTTTAGTCTAAGTAAGTTTAAAAGTAGACTTTTACCCTTTAATCTTAATACCATTAGTTTAATTTTACCAAAAAAATGTTGGATCATTAAATTTAAACGATGATTTTATAGATTAATGATTGTATTAAAAAAAAATTTAAGCATGTTTAAATTTGATGAATAAACATTTTTTTATTAAATTAAACTAATAATATTAATATTAAACAACTAAAGATGTACAGTGCTTTCTTTGACCTTATTAATATTATTGATAGTTTCAACGCAATTTAGGTAAGATATATATATATATATATATTATATTTTGGAGGACAGGTGGTAGACATAACAAAATTTGAAAATGATCAAATAATAAGTATTTTTTAAATTATAACTAAACATGATACTCGTATAATTTATATTTTTTAATTTTCTTAAACTATAAATTTACTTATTCTAGTTTCTCAATCTATTTTTTTATGACAATAATATAAGTAGACTATGACTTGGAGTAATTCTTTGCAATTATGTGGTCTGGATTCTCTTTACTACAATTTTGTAATTTAAAAATCAGATTTGGTTTAAGGATAAAAAAAATGAAGATTAAGTAATTGATTCAAAATTGGTTTAAACTGATTATAACTAGCTAATTAAGATATAAACACTATCCAAAATCTATAGCCCATCATTTATTCATGATTTATCTGTTACAAATTCTTGTTACTAAAGTTTTCAAGTTTTTATCATTATATTTTATTTATTCTAATTTCATTAAAATAGATTATATAAGCTTAAATGCATTCTTTTTTCCTTAAAATAAAAATTTTTCTGAAAACAAATTATTTGCATAAAATATAACATTTATTGATTAAACTTTATATTATATTTCACTAATAATTAATTTTTAGTAATTTCCATTTGACAAATTTTTAAATATCAATATATTAAAACAGTTGAATACGGTTTGTTGTTCTACTGATGGCTTTTTCTAATTTCAATAACTTGTGTGTGTGTATATATATCAATAAAAACTTAAACCTTGATACAAACAAATTGCAGTGTTAAACTCACACGTACAAAAGCTAATAATATTAAAAAATTGATTAAAAATTCAATATGATATAATACTAATCAAACTTATTAAAAACAGATAGATGTACATAAATTTATTATTGAAAATTCAGAACTGTGAATTAAGAAAAATCAAAACACAAAACACACCCCAGTTAAAAAACAAGAAACACACCATAGAACAAGTTTGAAGAGTTGATTAATCAAAGGAGCAATTAGGATGTTGAGTACGAAGTCACTCTTGTTCTTCAGGAGTGAAGTCATTCTTCAAATGGAAGATACTTCGAATCTCTTTGGTAGTCTTCAGTATTTATTGATGTTTTTCCTGAACCTAAACGTATGCTGCAGTATTTTCATTCAAATTTCATAACTTCAGTGTTTGCATTAAGAGTTTGCCTATGTTTATGACCCTACATATATCATTTGAGAATGAGTGGTGATGGTTTTTCATTTTTCATGGCCCACATGTAAACTTCAACGTTAAAAAAAATGTGCTAATAAGTTATATGTATTCCAATTATAAAATTCAAGCAGTTGAAAATGTTAAGTTATTAAAGTATTATGATTGTATAAGTTTAATGCAGGCATGTAATGAAATTGGTGTGAATGCTAAAGTTTATGCATGTATTATAATTGAATCAGTAATATTCATGTGAAAGAAATGTATCATCAAAAGTATTTAAATGAAATAAATGTATGAAACCTAGCTACAATACTTCTAATCAATCTTCCTCCATATATATAACTTTTCAATCCTAATTGAATTGGTATCATTTAAATGAATGAAATGTACCAAAAAAGTATTTAAATTAAATAGAAAAAGTCAAGTGGTTGTAGATTATAACTGTGACTTCTTTAGTTGATTAATCAAATACCATAAAAAAATTTAATTTCATCGTAACTACAATATTGAATGGATCAAAGTTAAAGCAGAATGTTTTAATTCATCACATGGGTATGAATCCTTCTAATTAATAGTCACTTGCCTTTCTACATGCATAAGAAGACAATTTCCAATTCCTCTTTCATTTGCTATGATCGTAAATAAAAGCCACACATAATCATTATTTTATGTGGATTTATATCTTCCTGATCTGGTTTTTACCCACGATCAATTATATGTGTTCTATGTAAGTTCAATGATGCAAGGTTAATTGTTAAAGTTGTCGGATATCAGAATGAACGTAAATGGTTGTAGGGAAATCTTATTTAAGGGATACAATTTGAAGTCTGCAGTTCCAAATGGTGTTCAAAATGCTTTCAATGAAATTGCATGCCATCTGGTTATTGAGCAATAGAGACTATAGTTGTTGATTTGTCATTAAATGTTAACATTTTTTTTGTTAGACCATTAAATGTTAACTTTATTGTAACATGATGCTGGGACTAGTTCTGTAGATACATTGTATTGACGTTGATTGGGATTTAATATCTTTTTGTGATGCAATGAAGTAAAATGCATCTGCACATCACCCAAGGGAGTAAATTCTAATTCTTCAAATATCTTTGGTAGTCTTCCCCTTCATCAAATCAGCCACAGTTTGACAAGCCAAATCAAACAAGCCTTCGATTTTTAAATAGTTTGAAGCCACTACTATATGAAACAACATATCCTCCACATCCACCTTCATGAACTCTACGTCCCATCTCTTTAGCTATTCCGTGTTGGACCCAGACGCTCGCCCTGCGGCAATAGCAGTAGACTCATGATCGCGTGCTTTTTGTAGTACTCAATCACCTTTCCCAATGTTTTAGTTTTCACAATTGGCATCAGGCCTTTCCCGATGTTGAGATCATCATCCATCAGCATACACTTGAGCAACTCCAACTGCATGACAATGCCAATGGTCATCTTCAACTCATCGCTGTCGCTGCTCACCATCATTATATTCTCCACAGATGATGACATTGATGTTATTGCAAGGAATATAGTGAACTCTTGATGGTTGCCCTATATATAGAGAGAAAAGGATGATTCTAAAACACATAAGGGAATGTTGGAAATATACTATGTGATATTATTAGTTAGGTTGGTCAATATTGTAAGCAATTGGGCTTAGATATTAGGCCCAGTAGGCCCATTATGTCTGTAATAAATAGTGTATGTTGTAGCTCTATACGTGTTAGGGTTGACCATCAAATAAATGTAACTTTTCACCTCATTATTCAATGTATAAGAATTGTTCAGCTTCTTCAGCCACTCAACATGGTATCAGAGCTCAGGTTCATTTGAGGAAAATTACCATCATCAATGTGACCAATGGGCCTGAAAAAACAAGAAGAGCCCAAGAAATATTGGCACACATCATTGATTGGGTTATTATCATTGGGTGGAATATCAAGAAACCACCAACCCAATGCCTATTTTCTGGTACTTTGGGCAAGAAACTCGCAGCTGAGACAGCCACAGGGGAGTCTTCAAGCTCAGGATGTTTTTCAAAAAGAACAATTCATCATCAGTTGGCCTGAAAACCAAGAAAAGGTCCAAGATTCCAGCCATTAAGCAAGAAGAAGGTAGAAGTTCTAGGCGGGATAAAGAAGAAACCGAGACCCAACCCATGCACCTCTAGAATCAGCATCAAGAAACCAAGAAAAGCAAAATGCAAAGGGTTCCAGCACGATTGAACGTGTCTTCTCTCAGAAACAAAACCCCAAATAGTGCGCTTGGGTTGCTTTTCTTGCTCTAACTCTATATTAACATACCCAATAGAAGCATTTGGAATCACTTTAGTTGGCCATAAGATGTAAAAATTGGAGTTTGAAAATTTTTGCTTTCGGATTACTATTCACAGGACCCTAGAAATGGTCCAAATTATGAAAACTCATAATTAATTGTAAAAAATTGAAATTAAGTGATTCCAAGTTCAAGGGGAAGATAATTGGATAAACTTAAGAGGAAAAATAAGTTATGGACACTTTCACTTCAGAATCATACTCAGTTTTAATTCCAAAAGTACTATTCATTTGGTCATTTTTTATTTTTCCAATATTTTTGCCCAACTTTAGAAGGGTATATCTCTTAGCATGGTTATCGGATTTAGACGAATTACCACTCATTTTAAAGGGAAAATTCAGATTTATTTGGTGGTAAAATATCATGTCCTAAATCATTTGATTGCTTCAAACAAATTAGTCAATTTTAAGTCCAATTTAATTGACTTTTATCTCCCTTTTTGTTCATGCTTGGTCCAATTGAAGTATGATTGCTTTAACTTGCAATATTAATGCCTTTGAAGCATTTTGACCTATTCTAGCATGCTTGAGAATAAAATATACTACTACACATGCTATCAATTATAATCAACACATAATACCCTTATGGGTGTTTACAACTTTCCACAAATGCTCATCAAGTACTTACCAAACCTCCAAGCATTCTCCTTCTTTCTTCTTCTCTTCTTGGATAAAGCTATCCCTAGGGTTTGGTTACATTGATTGGGTAAGATTCTTGGGAATCTTAGTAGCTTAAGCAACTATTATATAATTACATAACATACATTTAAAACATGATACATGCTCATAACTTATTTGCAACTAGAATATTATATGCATACCTTATGTGTCACACAACACAATATAGACCAAGTCATCATTGCATAAAAGCAATCCTCATCATTCATAACCTTATCATCCTCACCATGGCATGTTATCCAAATTATAGCAAAGCAAGTAATCATGTAATAAATACCATGAAATGTAATTAAAACAATAATTGCTAAGTTACCTCTCCTCCTTGCTTTTCTTGGTCTCTTGGGTGTCAAGTACTTCCTTTCTAATGTCCAATGGTCGTAGATAGCATTACATATAAATTAAGAACTCATTAAGGCCATTGATCATATTACTTTTTCCAAACTACTGCTACTTGCTCTCTTTAACGGTAACTTTGCATCTTTGCATCCTTAGGCTTAAAAATTTATCTAACATTCTTATCTCCTATAATTTTGCATGTAGATTTGATTTTTAAACACAAATAGCTCAAAAGAAACCTCCTTCCTTTTCAATTACTCAAAACAGCAACTTAGGAAGGTTATTGCATAAAATTTCAATCTTTGTTTCTAATGCTTTTAAATTTGGTTTCTCACTTGTACCCTATGCAATTTTTCATTTTAAACTCAATGGGAGTATCAAAATCATCAAAATCCATTTCCTTCCTCCACTTCCAGGTCTGACCAAAATATACATCAAGGAAAGGGAAATGGGATTTTCATGTTTTCTTTTCATGTTTTCTTTGCATTTGGTTAGTTTTGATTTCCCAGAAAGGAGGTTATACACATGAAAGTGAGATTGTCATCATAGTTATCAACAGAATCCAACAACTACCCAAGTAGGCCTTTCCTTTGACAAATGATAAACCAACGAAAGCATGCACGAGTGATGAACTGCCTTCAATAAAAAAGCTCCTCTCCCCTACATTTCACCGTGCTTACGTAATAAACAGTTGATAAAAATAAAAAAGTGTAAAAAAATAAGAATATTTACTGAATGTTTATAACAGATGTATCTATAATTGGGCCTTATCCCCTTTTTTTTTAGCAAAATGTAACTTCGTGTTATCTAGTTTGATGGGCCAGCAGTGATGAAGGCCTGTGTGCGTGTTGGATGATGCGCAAGCAACGTGAAGTCCAACAAAACTTTTAGAAGTGAAAAGGAGAGATGAATGAAATCTACAATACCAAATCAGGGTAGTCGTCCCAATTTAATATATTGAAATATCATTAAATTACTCTATTGCCCCTCTCCTTGTCACATGGAACAGTCACCCTGATTTGGTATTATGCATATTCGATATAATATTGATTGTCTTTTATAGATTTCAATTATCTTTATATGGGATTCTCCCAAAAATTTATTTCCGTCATTTCTTTTTTTGTTTTTTTTTGGGGGCAAAATCTTCATTTCGATTTTTAAGTTCAACACACCCACACACACACAACCACGCTGCCAATTTTCTCACTTAAAGTACTCTCCTAATTCCATTGTTTTATACATATTAGAAAAATTTTAAATTTCATTAACTATACTTTAAAATTTAATAACATTTCAACTTAATCCTTATTTAATATGCATCGCATAACATGAGAATAAAATCAACAATAACATAATAATAAATGAAGTGTAAAATTATTGTACATTTCTATAAAAAAAAATTCTATTAAACCCTTGTGTATATAATTAAAAAATTTATTTTCTCTTTATCTTATGAATATAACCAGACGAGTAAATTATAAGATGAATCTATCTCTCGAGCTGGATTTCAAAACATCTTGTTGTAATTTTTACATTACATGTGTTTATTATTTGCGAATTACTCTTGATTTGTCAGCCGTTGAATTACAATTGATCGCTTAATTTTTTTTTCCGTATTAGACCTTTATTATTTAATTTCAAACCACATAAAGTCTCCACAAAAATTATTTTTTTGCTGTTTTAAAAAAATCATCCACTTTAAATTTTAATTTAAAAAGTGATTTATTTATTTATTTATTTTTTGGGTGGGGGTAGCGTTGGGGCAGGAAGGAAGAGTTTTTATAGTTTTTTTTCTTTTTCTTTTTTTTTGCCAATAGGAAGAGTTTTTGTAGTTGTCCCACATGGTTGGTTTAACGGGGATGGAGTAGCAGGTTGGTGGCTGTTATTGGGATTGATAATTGATACGTAATACCCACTCATCACATCCACCCCTGGCTGGGATGGATGCAAGTATTGTATTTCACTGCGTTATAAGTTGACACGTTTTACGTTGCTTCCTAAAGCCAATCTCATCTACATTTTTTTTTATTATATTATCGAACCAAAACTGGCTGTAATATGCCAGCAATGTGTGGTTATAGTTATGCTTCCAACGGTCTGATTTTTTTCTTAAAAAAATTATCATAAAAGGCAAAAATGAATAATTTTTGAGGGAGCGTACCGTTGATAGTGATAGTGATAATTTTGACCCTTAAATTAACCATTCCTTTTTTTATGGAAAAGGAAAAATTCAAAAATTTGATTACTGTTGAGTGTCAAGGCAAAATTCATTTAATTTTTGACATTACTCTCTTATTTGATTATTGTTGAGAGAGCATTGATAGTGATAATTTTGGAAAAGAATGACAAATATGGGAAATAAGTCTTATATTTAAAACAAAGATCAAATCACAGATTAGATCCTACATTAAAGGCTAGAGGAGTATACATATTGATATTGTAATTTATATAGTCGTTAACGTCGTTATTGCCTCCTGGACCATCTCTAACCAAATTGTCAGCATATAATTCCAAGCCAAACAAAATTTAAATAATAAGTTGTTGGATATAATGGACGATGACATTATGGTATAAGTTTTGATAGTGATAAATGTTAGGTTGGCCAAAAAAAAAAAACCGAGAGAGACAGTGATAACGAATATAATGAAGCAGTATTAGACTATACCTATTTGCTTTATATCCAACTGCATTCAAAGTGTTATATTTATGTAGACTGGATATACGCATACTGCCTCTAAACCTTAATATAAAGGTTAAATAATTAATTTTATAAAGATGAAGAAAATTAGTTTAAGTTATTTTTTTTAAAACAATCTATGTTGATTTTTCTAAAATGACTACATATAAATTTTTGTTACATGAAGTGCTACTAGCTCGATAGAGAGGGTGGAATTAAGGAGTGGCGTGTACATTAATTTTATTAATGTACATTTCATTTTTTAAAGAATGATGATCATCATGGAAGAGAACATAATTATATTGAAATAATATCATAACTAATGTACATGCTTAATTGAAATAATGATTCATTGGGAGAGATTATTCCTAGGAATGCGTATACGGAATCAAAGTTTGTGTTAGTCATTAATTCTAATTTAGTTTGCTAGCCCAGGTTCATGGCTGAAAAAAAATGCAAAATTACAAGTTTTTAAAAGTTAGCATATGTTACCAACAAGCGTTGGGCCCAGTGGTAATGCGGCTATTGCACCCCAGGTCGAGAGATCGATATTGGAGAGACGCTTGTGGGTAGAGGGGGAACCCGCCTTGGTACAAAGTGTTATAGGGTGCGCACCAATCAACCCTCGACTTCGGATTAGTAGGTGCTCGGGTTACCTGGTCCAGTTGAGAAGGCCATGAGCCCAGAAAAGGCATCGGATACCGGGAATTGGAGGGGGCCAAAGGCCCCAATACGTGCCCGACACCAAAAAAAAAAAAGTTAGCCCATGTGCATCGGAAGAAAGAAAGAGAAGGGAAAGGGGAAAGGAAAGTGTGGGATGAGACAGAGCCATGAGGTAATACTGCTATGTTATAAACATTTCTGAAGTGTTATTACTCAAAAAAACTTCCAGATATTTAACACTTCCATGCAAAAACTTTCATGCACCTTAACCCTTAAAATTAATCAATTAATTAATAATATGGAACAGTAAACACGATTAATGTTAAAAATATTGATATATAAACTTCAAATGCTTTGAGGGTATCAAATATTGCATAAATTCATATACAAATAATTAACAAACCAAGAAATTTGAGAAAAGGATGGAAAAATAAAAATAAAAAGTGTAGGTGAGTCCATGTCTAAGTCAACCTAATATGGGCTTCATTAAAAATTATTTATTTAATCCGAAGTATATTCTTATTTTTTTTACTATTCTAAGTATCTATCTTTATAATTCCTAACAATTTCAAATATAGTTAGATATAATACACAATTAATGACTATGTTTTAGCATTTTATTATTTTGTTACTTAGTATCTTTTGAAAGATTGTAAGAATAAATATATATTTTCAATTTTGTTTTTTCTTATTGTTACAATGAAATAATTTTGTGGGATATATATGTATCAAAACATTATGTCTTCAGTAATCATTTTTATTTAAATATTAATATTATATTAACTTATTTATAATCAAATATAAGTATTTTTATTAAATTATATTGTTTGATATGATCTGTTTGACCCATGGGTTGGTCCAAATCTAATTCACTAACCATTAACCCACTATCTCAATGGGTTCAAAGTTTAGTCCGGCCTTTAATACCTTGTAGCAAAGTTAACACTCAATAAATGAAGGGTAAAATTATATATTCATATGAAAGATTTAATGAGATAATTTATAAATAAAATCAAATAAAACATTTTCTACAAAGAGGAGTAACAAGTACCATAATAAATAACTTTGTAAATAGTCTTTAAACCTGAAAATATGCCTTCATCCTTATAAACTTTGAGACTCAAGTAAGGAATTTTGTTAAAAAAAAAACCTCTCTTCCTTAGTCCTTATTCCTTTTTCCTTTTTGGGTAAATGACCATTTTTGCTCCAGAAGTATCCCCATTGGACCACTGAATATCCGGAAGTTTTTGTTGGAACCAGATTTGCCCCGAAAGTTGACAAAACGTAGCATTTTTGACATGAAGCAATGGAGTGTTCATCACATGTTTGCCATGTGGGATACACAACCACGTCAGTTTCCACACCATTTTTGGTGCAAGAAAAAATGAGAAAGAAATGGGTCTGCATCTTCGGTGAGACCCCAGAAGCATTAAAGGAGGTGGAGGATAGAAGAGCAGGTTGACTCCTTAGAAGATAAGCAATGGCCGACTCCTCAAAAGCATAGTAACATTTTAAATGAAAGAGAAGCGATGGGCGACTCCACAGCTTCTTCAACGACAGCGACGAGGTGATTGAGGAGGAGGGTGTGTAATATCCAGGTTTTTAATAATTGGATATAAAGCCTAAATGAGTAGCTAAAGAGTAGTTAAAGGTTCGGAGGATGAAAGGAAAGGAAAGGAAGAGTAAAAATGCCATTTTTGCCAAGCGTATAAAAGGTAAGGGCAAAATGGTCATTTTGAAAAAGTAAGAAATTAAACTGTCATTTGGTGAATTTAAGGAACCAAGGTGATATTTGAAATAGGGACCCAAGTAAAATTTTGGAATTTGAGGGACCAAATCACCATTTAAGGAATTTAATGGCAATTTGGTAAATAAGTGCAAGTCCAAGGGTATTTTGGTTAAAGTTTGACCAAAATATCAGAAAAATTTTCAGGACACCATTGGATAGAGGAAAATTCAATGATCAGTAATTGAGGCATGGTTAGAGATAAAATGACCAAAATAACCTTCGCGGGAATTTTAAAGGTCATTTAATTTTTGGATGTTTAATAAATAATTAGTCAAAAATAATTATTTAAAATATATAGAGGCCTCAGATATCTGATCTTAGATGAAGGAAAAATAGCTCAGAAATTCTAGTATTTTATAAAATTTTTCTCAAGAAAAAGAAGCATATTTCCCAATTGCAAGGAAAAGGCCCGGAAAACCCTCGAAATTGGGTTTTTTTTCAAAACTTAATTAAAGACAATTCTAGAAACAAAATGAGGGAAAAACAAATCATTGAAGTATCATATGAATTTTTGGAATTTTTAATGACCCTAAACCGGTCAAGTGATCAAAGGTTTGTCAAAAAGTATTTTTGATGTCGTAAAGTAATCTTATGGAACTTAAAATTCTTGTAAAGAAAGTTGTGGGGTCATGAACTTGCCACTTGTAATAGCCATATTTCAAGGGGAAAAGAGAGACAAAATATCATAGACAAGTGATAGAAGATATCAGTATAAAGTTACTTTATCAGTCCAAGTGGGTCCCACACTAATTAACACATGTTATAACTTTAAAATTAAGTATTTCATGGCCTCCAAACAGCCCCTTTTTGTGCAGAAACCAGAAAGAACAGAGAGAGAGGTCGTGAGGTGAAGAAGAGGAAGGAAAGGAGAAATTTCAAGCCCAAACTTCAAGGTAAGAGTGGATCCACGCATGAAATCCCTTATATTTCATGATTTCTACCACTCCTCTTCCATTTGTTTGGTTTTATTTGGTTGAATATGGAGTATTTGGCTGCTGAAAAGTTAGGTTTTAGAGAGAGAGAAATGAGAAGGAGTGAGATTTAGATGAAATAGTTGCTAGGAAATCAATCTATGCATGATTTGGAACCTACTGGTAGTTTGTTTAAGTTGATTTGATCTTGTATGGAATTTTTGGCATGGAGTCAATATTCATGGCTGCTGGTTGACACTTTTCATGCAAGGGAAAGAATGATTTTGTGATGTTTAATGATGGGAAAATGATCAAGGAATGTGATTATGCATGTATGTGAAGGTAGAAGTTGAAGAATCACATTTTTCCCAATTTTTGGAAAAATTTCATACTGCAGGAGAAGTGATAGAAGGAGAGAGATTTTGATGATTTTGATGCTTTCAATGGATTTAGATGGCAAAATTGTGTAGTGTATAAGTGAGAAAATAATTTTGGAAGCATTAGAATCAATTTTGGCAAAGTTAGAGTTTAAGACCCTAAGTAGTTCAAGAGAAGTTTTAAAAGGTTTTTAAGTGTTTTAATGCATTGGTTATGAATTATTTTAATGCCAAATGCATTATGTAATTTGTAGGAGTGTAATTCCAAAGAGATAAGTTTCAAAGTGCAAGAAGAAAGCCATTAAAGATCAATGAAAGTTAAGCAAATAAGGTAGCAAATTCTCTAACTTTTACATTTACGTTGTCATTAATTGTTGATTGTGTGATTGCCATGTTAATGCTATGTTAAGTGATGTATGAACATGCAAGTTCTTGCTTGATGCTTGATGATGATGATATGCCTTGGCAAAGTGTGAAATTCATGACCTTAAGGTTAGTCATGCATGTTTAAGTCCCATGGCTTGTTATTGTTGCACAATAATAATTATGCATGTTGATGTGATAGTTAGAGATATTTTCTATTGAGATTTCATGAATCTCATTCTCCCTGCTGATTCATTGCAGTCTCCTTGCTCTAGTCAACCAGTACAAGGCTCTTCCAGTGTCTCTACCACTCACGAGCATCTTGAAGTTAATTCACCATCACAACTTTCTGGTGCTCCAAGTGCAGAACAATCAGAAGTTGTAACTCAACAGATAGCAGGGGCAAATCAACATCATATGGTGACAAGAAGTAAAGCAGGTATTTCAAAACCAAAAACCCCATTCATAGGAGCTACTATTACACACAGTGATGCAGATATAATACCTATTAATGTCAAAGAAGCACTACTGGACAGAGGTTGGAAAAGGGCAATGGAAGATGAGTACAAGGCTCTAGTTAAAAACAAAACATGGAATTTAATTCCTTTCACAGGTCAGAGGAATGTAGTTGACTGTAAGTGGGTGCTGAAAAATAAATTCAATGCTGATGGCTCCTTTCAAAGGCACAAAGCCAGACTAGTTGCCAAAGGCTTTCAACAAAGCCCTGGTATAAACTTTGATAAGACCTTCAGCCCAGTTTTAAAGGTCTCCACGCTGCGTTTTGTTCTTACATTAGCAGTGACTTTCAATTGGCAAATCAGACAGATGGATATTAATAATGCCTTCTTAAATGGTGAGTTGTATGAAACAGTTCTAATGAAACAACCAGAGGGATTCACAGATCCAAAATTTCCAAAACATGTCTGCCTACTGAACAAAGCTATTTATGGACTCAAACAGGCACCAAGGGCCTGGTTTGAAAAACTGAAGTCTACTCTGCAAGGTTGGGGGTTTCTTCATTCTAAGAGTGACTCCTCTCTGTTCTATCTTAGATACAAGAATTTTGTCATGTTTTTTCTCATTTACGTTGATGATAAAATTGTCACTGGGAACTCAAGTGAAATGATTGATCAGTTTATCAAGCAATTAAACTCCAGGTTCTCTCTGAAGGACTTGGGTCAGCTACATCATTTTCTGGGCATGGAAGCATATAGAGATGTCACAAGTCTCTACTTGAGTCAAGAACGATACATATACAACATTCTAGCACGAAGTGGAATGCAAAACTCGTCAGCAGCTCCTACTCCTATGGTAGTGAACAGACATTACTCAAAGAATGATGGCTTACCTCTGAAAGATCCAACGAGTTACAGGAAGATTGTTGGAGCTCTCCAATACCTTGTGAACACTCGACCATACATTATGTTCTCTGTGAACAAACTAAGCCAATTTCTGAGCTCACCCATGAATATTCACTGGCAAGCATTGAAAAGAGTCCTCAGATATCTGAAGGGAACCTCAGATCTTGCTCTTCACATAAGACCAAGTGGTCATCTTACCTTACAAGGCTTCACCGATGCCAATTGGGCTGTTTGCCCAGATGATAGAAGATCTATGGGAGGTTACTGTGTGTACTTTGGGGATTCGTTGATCTCCTGGTCTGCAAGGAAACAGAAAGTGGTTTCGAGGTCAAGCGCCGAATCAGAGTATCGCTCACTTGCAGATCTTTCGGCTGAGCTCGCCTAGATACAATCTTTCATCCACGAGATTGGGCTTCATCTCAGAGAACCACCGATAGCGTGGTGTGACAACCTCAGCGCGTCTGCTCTAGCTTCAAAACCAGTTTTCCATGTTAGGTCTAAACATATCGAGCTTGATGTGCATTATGTCAGAGACAAAGTACTTGCAGGGAAGCTTCTAGTCAAATATATCCCCTCTGGAGATCAAATAGCCGATATGTTCACTAAGGCGCTAACTCACTCAAAATTCTGGGCCTTTAGGGACAAACTCGGAATCATCAAGGCACCTATTCCTCGTTTGAGAGGGGATGTTAAGGCAAAGCCCATATTACTCATTACAGATCCTTAAGCTCATTGTTGAGCCCAATTGTATCATTCCTGTATGCTCATTCTTTTTTTGTATTGTAATTTACAGCTGCCCTATTGTGTACACTTAGGGTTTCGGACCCTAATATATAAATAGCAATACATTTACTGTGGCCGAACTTACGCCACTATTACACAGAATACAATATACATTTCTTTTCTGATCATGAATCTCATGCTTTTCCACTTCAAAGCCAATTGCAGAGTCGTTATTATTACTAATGTTGGGGGCTCGTTTAAGGATACAATGAATGATTGCTCAAGGTTCCTCTGATTGGTTGTATTAGCAATACAAATTTTCGTTCAGTTTACTGCAATTTGAGATGTCGTGGGCCCTTGCTTAGTCACGGCCCCAAATACCACTTGATGGGCTCTCATTTCTTGCTTCCTTTTTTGGATTGGTGAAACCATGATGGGTCTTTTGCTTTGTTCCCTTTTCTTATTTTTGGCTCTCTATGTGTTGAAAACAAATCCGATTGGCCTGCTTCTGAAATTGGGTCCATGTGTGGGCCCTTCTCTCTCGACCTTTTTTTTGTGAGATCTTGCCCTTTTACCTTCCATTGTGCGTGTTTGGGATTCCGTTATGGGGCTGTGGAATGCATTCCAGGTTAGCAAAGCCCGTTGCAATTTTTTTTTATGTTTGGGATACTTGCTGTGTGGAAGGCATTACACAAAACGGTACGAAAGTGAGTAAAATGCATTTTACCGTTGGACAGAAGGTTAATGCGCGTCCCAGCTTTGTCAGATGTGTTCAGCGTGTTGTCTCATCTCGAAGGGAGAGTAAAACCATTTGCTTCACGTCTCGCTTCACGCCTTCACACACCGTTTCAGCTTTTCTTCACGCCCTCAACACACCGAGTACTCATTTGAGAAATCGTTGGGGAATGATTTTTGGTAAAATACATTTTGAAAAAGGAAGTTTTAATCAGAATGCATTTTGGCAAAATGCATTTATGTTTGGATAGGTTAGATTCAGAATGACTTTTGGTAGATTGCATTTATGTTTTGATAAATGTTGGAAAAGTGACTTTTTGAGGAAATTA